>NW_020870858.1:643152-645652 GCF_003789085.1 Penaeus vannamei
TCTCCTCACACTCCCTTCCCACCCTATCCTCCTCCTGGCTTCCCGTTGGGCTTGCCTCCCTCCCTCCCACCCCAGCTCTCCCTCCTTCCTCCTCCCTCCCTCCTCCCTCCCACCCGCAACCCTTCCCTCCAGCCTCTCCCCAGCCTCTCCTTCCTCCTCCCTCCTACCTCACACCACGCTGATCCACTGCCCCTTCCCTCCACTCCCTCTCCCACCATCCCCTCCCTCCAGCTCTTCTACGAGACCGATAAATGGGAACCTAAAGTGCACCTCGTTAAAGTCCTGATCCTGGCGATTCCCGGGCCCTTGTGCATGGTAGTGAAAGGTTCTTGGGGAGTTGGGCAGAGAGGGGGGGCAGGGCAGATGGAAACGCCGTGGAGGTGGGACCATAAGGCGAGTAGGAGGTGGGGAAGGGAAGAGGTAGTAAAGGGAAACGGTGGGCCCGTGGGGGATTGACACAAGGGATTTGGGCGAACGAGGTGGAGGTGGGGAAGAAACAGGAGAGTAGGAGGTGCGCGAAACAACAGCGGTAGGGGTGAGGGAAAGGGGAAGAGGTAAGTTAAAGGAAACGGTAGCCCGAACCGAGACAACAAATAAAACAACCCATGTGTCTTCTGGGGTTGATGATAGAGGAGTGAAGAATTAGCCACAGTGAGCAAGAGGTCTCCATAGTAAAGGACAGGGGAGGGAACAAACGCAATGGGGGAAGAGGAGTTAAGCGGGGGTGAAGAGGTTTATCCTTAAGAAGAGGGTGTGCGGAAGGTTGGCAAAGAATAAAAGGTATGCGGGCTATGCGCAAAGGGGTGGGAGAAGGAGGCAAAGAAGGTAGGAGGTGGGTGATTAGATGCCAATAGAGGATTGAAATGTCGGGCATTGAGGAGGATAAGGGAAGGAATAGTGAAAGGAGGGGTAGGAGTGAGAAGAAGAAAGCGGGGGCCGTGGAAAGAACAGGAAAAGAAGGAAAAGAAGTAAGAGTAATGGGGAGAGTAGAAAAGAAAGACGAGATGAGGGAGAAAAGATGGAATTAGGGATGGGTAAGTAGCTGGAAGCCCAAAAAGAACAAGGCGAGGAAAGGTGAGCCGGAGAAGAGGGGAGAGGAAGGGAGTGGAAAGAGGGAATTTTAACACCGAAATTTTTTGAGAGGACCGGGAGCCGTGAAAAGAAAAGAAGGCAGAAGGAAACGGAGAAAAGAAAGGGTGAACAGAGAAGAACAGAAAAAGAGAAGTGCAGAGAGTAGACAGACAGACACACAGAAAAAGGGTAAATGAGGAAAAGAGAGAGAGAAAGACTCAGAAAGAGAAGGAGAGAGAGAGAGAGAGAAGAGAAGAGAGAGAGATGAGAGAAGGATGAGAGAGAGAGAAAAAAAAATATTCTTACGAAAGTGTAATGAGACGCAGTCATGAATTAGAATGGCGCGGGTCCAAGTTGCCGGCATATGGTCGGTTGTTTAACCACCAAAATATAACCAACCGGTTCTGGCCACAAAATTGTTCGATCAGCCAGGTTCTCAGTAACTTCGTCTTTTCCTGCCTGCTCTCGCCTGCTTCGTCCTTCTCTGTCTTTTCTCTGTCCTCTGTCGCTCTGCTCTGCTCTATCCTGCTCTACCCTGCTATGTCCTCTGCTCCTTGCTACTTTCCTGCTCTGCCTTGCCTTTGTCCCTGCTCTCTATTCCGCTATGTCCTTCTCTGTTTCCTCCCTGCTCTGCTGTTCCTACTCTGCCCTGCTCTATCCTGCTCTATCCTACTCTTATCTTCCTGCTTCTACCTATCCTCTATCCTTCTCTATCTTCTCTATCCTACTCTGTCCTGTCTGTTGACAAACCAATTCACGAACCAGTGAACCACACTAAACCATTATCAGTAATTAGTTAATAAACCAACCACTTAACCAACCAGTAAAACAATCCACAGAGAAACTAATTATCCCAAAAAAACTAATTGTCCAGAAAAAAAACTAATTATCCAAAGCAACTGATTATCCAAAATACGCAATGAACTAAAAAACAATTTGCTAATTTACAAACAACGACAATTGACCAATTAATCATAAAGAATAATTATCCAAAATCTAATTAAAAAAAAAAACTTAAACAACTAATTTGCTAAACCCACCAATAGACCATTTGTGTGTGTGTGTATAGATAGATTGTTAGATAGATAGACACACACACACACACACACACACACATACACACACACACACACACACACACACACACACACACACACACACACACACACACACACACACACACACACACACACACACACATACACTATATATATATATATAATATATATATATATATATATATATATATATATATATATATATATATATATATATATATATATATATATATATATATCTCCCCTACCCCTTTCTCTCTCTCTCTCTCTCTCTCTCTCTCTCTCTCTCTCTCTCTCTCTCTCTCTCTCTCTCTCTCTCTCTCTCTCTCTCTCTCTCTCTCTCTCTCTCTCTCTCACTCTCCTCTCCTCTC
>NW_020870858.1:655652-657129 GCF_003789085.1 Penaeus vannamei
GAATGACGTCAGCGGAAGATCAATTACGTCGAAGCCTCTTTTCAGTGTCTCTAACCAAAGCAACTTCGAAAGAAATCATGATTAAAGTGATTTGATTGGTGTTGATTCGTCTGGGAAAGATGCCTATCTTTAAGATTTGTTTTTTTATTCTCTGTTTCTTTCTCTTCCCCTTCTTTTTTTTCTCTTTTTTCTTTGTTTTCTTACTGTTTATATTTTTTCTTTCTGTCCCGCTCTTTTCTTTCTCTCTTTCTTTCTTACTTGCTCTCTCTTTCTTTCTCTCATCTTCTTCTCTGCACGTTTTTCCTCATCTCTCTCTTCTCTTTCGTTCTCTGCTCTCATCTCTTCTTTCTGCTTTCTCATCTCTCTCTTCTCGTCTCTCTCTCTTGCTCTCTCTGCTCTCTCTCTCGATCGTCTCTGCTCTCTCTCTCCTCGCTCTCTCTCTCGTCTCTCCTCTCAATCTCTCTCTCTCTCTCTCTGCTCTCTTCTTTCTCTTTCTCTTTCTCTTTTTCTTTCGTTCTCTCTTCCTCTCTATCTATCTATCTATCTATTACGTGCCTCTCACTCTTATCCTTCCTTTCCTGCTTATCCACCATCTCCTTGTCCTTTCGCTTCCTCCTCTTCCTCCTCCCCGTCCTTCTTTTTCTTCTTCTTCTTCTCCTTCCTCCTCCTCCTCCTCCTCCTCCTCCTCCTCCTCCTGCCTCCTCTCTCCCCCCCGTCCTTGCTCCTTTTTCTCTTCTTACTTGCTTCTTCTTCTCCTCCTCCTCCTCCGATCCTCCTACCTCCTCTCACCTCCTCTTCTTCCTCCTCCTCCTCCTCCTTCCTCCTCCTCTTTCTTTCTCCTCCTACCTTTTTCTCGCTCTTTTTTTCCGCTCTTTCCTCTCCTCCTCTTCTCTTCTTCCAGCGCTCCTCCTCTTCCTTTCCTCCTCCTCCTTTCTGCCTCCTCCGTCTTTCTTCTCCTCCTTTTCCTGCCAACTCTCATTTCCATTTTCCACCGCCACCTCCAACCTCCACCTCACAACCTGCACCTCCCAAACCTCTCCCTCTCCTCTTCCTCTTCCTCTCCGCTCCTCCTAACTCCCTACTCCTCCATCTAAAATTCCTCTGCCTCCACTTCCCCCTTATCCAACTCCCCCTGCGCCCATCTCTATCTCCCTCTCGCTACCTCCATACCTCTCCCCTCCTCTCCTCCTCCTCCAATCCTCCAAACGCTCTCTCCTCCAACTCCTGCCTCTCCCACCCTCATTCCTCCTCAGCCCTGGTCTCCTCCTGCCTCCTCTCCGTCTTCGCCCCTTACCCCTCACTCCTCGCTCCTCCTTCTCAACATCCCCCTCTCCCTCCCTCCTCCTCCCTCTCCTCCTCCTCTCCCATACCCCTCCTCCTCTTCCCCCCTCCTCCTCCCCCTCCCTCCCCTCCTCTCCCCTCCCCGCCTAATAATCTCTCTCGTTCCTCCGCTCCATCCGCCCTCCCCCCTCTTCTC
>NW_020870858.1:667202-669702 GCF_003789085.1 Penaeus vannamei
CCATTTTGTTTTATTATTCCCCGCTTTTAAAGACTGGGAATCAATAGATCTTCCTACCTGTGCAACGGCATTCGATTCAAGGTTGCACCATGGATAGCTCATGGTCCTCGGGTTACGCTGATGGCATACAGGCGTCGGAATATGGATGACAAAGTGTTAGAAAGAGGAAAAAGAAATCGAATTATACCGTTCCTATGCGACAGTAGAGCTCCGCGGTGTCCCGTGCACATTATTTGGGGTTTTATTACATGTTTCTTTAATTTATAGATTCTCTTCTTGTTACTTATATAATCTTCTGTTATTTTTGTAGTGTTTTGTATACCTTTTCTAGGAAATAAGGTTCTTGTATTGTTCTTGATTATTAAGTCTGCAGTGGGAAATTTTCTTTCTCTTGAAGAATATGTTTGATTTTTATTTTATTTTATGGTTCCTGCTTCCAGTAGTCCAAATGACACTCATTTCCTGAGTTCTTTTCATGATTAGTTGAAGGTGAAAGTTTATGATTTATGTGTTCACTTACACTAACATTGAATTTATTAATATTTAAACCCATCTCTTGCTACACAGCATGCAAAAAAAATTATGAACTATGAATAACAATGTAATACATGCATATATATCTATGTGTGTGTGTGTGTATGTGTATGTGTATGTTTGTGTGTAATATATATATAATATATATAATAATATAATATATATATATATATATATATATATATATATATATATATATGTATGTATGTATGTATTTATTTATATATAATATATATATATATATATATATATATATATATATATATTATATATATATTTGCATATGCTTAAACATATTAGTAGTAGTAGTAATAGTATATTTTTGCTAGTTTTGATATTATATTTACATTTCTGCATTTTTCATATATGTATAAGTTTTTTATTGTAATGTTTTTGAGATTTGGTTCTTATGATTATATATTTATTGCATTATTACTAGGTTACCTTTTACTTTTTATGAATATTACTCATCAATTAACAAATATTTTCATTGTTGTTATTATTATTGTATCATTGTTATTATCTATATATTATTATTACTTTGTTATGATTATTTTTAGTATTTGTGTTACAAAAGTTATTTATCACAATTCAATTTTCTGTTATTACTATCAATATTACTATTATCATTTTTGTTGTTGTTGTTTCTTTTATCATAGTTTTATTATTATTATTATTATTATTATTATTATTAATTTTATTATTATTATTATTATTATTATTATTATTATTATTATTATTATTATTATTATTATTATTATTATTATTATTATTATTAATTTTATTATTATTATTATTATTATTGATGTTATTATTGTTATTATTGTTATCATTATCCTATTGATATTTTCATTAATGCTATTATTGTAATTCCATTGTTATTGGTGATAATATTATTGAAAATTATTATTATTACTGTCATTATTGTTATTGTTGTTTTTAATATCATCAACATCATCATTGTTTTTTTATTGTAGCCATTGCTGTTGCTATTATTATGTTGTTGCTAATATTTCTTTATATTATAATTTTCAAATATTATTGTTATCATTATGATTATCTTTTTTCCTGTTATTGTTATTACTATTTATGTTGTTATTGTTATTATCATTGTTATCATTATTGTCATAGTTATTATTATTGTAGCCATGAGTAGTAGCAGTAGTCATAAAAATAATAATGACAGTAATAACAATGATTTATATTTTTCATTGTTATAGACAGTATTGCTGTAATGATAATAATGAAATTAGTAATGATAATGATGACATTGGTAATTAAAGTTTTGATTATTATTATCATTGTTGTTATTGTTGCTATTACTGTTGTTGTTATTGTTATTATCAATTTTATTATTGTTATTACTACTACTATGACAGCTATGGTTTATGATATTATTTGTGTGATTATTATCCCCATGTTGATATTATTAATTATTTCTTTATAAATGATTTATTTGTAAATCACCATTCATCATCTTCAAAAATTAGCGAGGATCAGCTGAACACAGATTATTATTATTTCAAATGAGAATCATCACAAACCTGTAAATGTTTCAAATGATTATCATAATCTACCTGTCAACATTGTAATTTGCCAGCCCATTAATGAATAAATAAATAGAAGGTAACAGTAATAATGATAGTAATGATGATAGTTGTAATAATAATGATGATAATAACAGTAGTAATAATAATAATAATAATGATAATAAGAATAATGATAATAATGATAACAATAATGATGGTTAGACAGTGATCATATAAACGGCTAAGTATAGTTATAGAAAAAATAAATAAAACCTGATTGGTAAGAATGAAAGTAAAATCAAAATGAAGAAAAAGTTAAAGATGGAAAAAATGATATGAGCACAAGATAAAGTGAAATTAAGGTTATTAAGCATAAGGCACTCTTTTTGATGTTATTCTTTGTACATTTTATTATCATGTTTTATTCTTTTCTCCCA
>NW_020870858.1:674702-680365 GCF_003789085.1 Penaeus vannamei
CCTAACCATTCACAAAAGGACTCACACAGGAGAGAGACCATATTCTTGTGATGTTTGTGGAGCCTCATTTGCCCAACGTCCCCACCTTAATCTGCACAAACGATCTCATTCTGGTATTAAACCACACACTTGTGATGAATGTAGTGCATCCTTCACAAAGAAAGATTATCTTCTAGCTCACAAAACCAAACATGCTGGAGGCAGTGCCATCAAGATAGAAGCTATTGCTGAAACAGCTGGGGATCAGCTGTTCAGATGTACCGATTGCGAGATGGTGTTTACCCACCATTCTAGCTTGACAGTTCATATGAGAAAACACACAGGTGAAAGACCTTTTGTATGTGAAGATTGTGGAGCATCTTTCTTATATAGTTCAAACTTAACTACTCACCGCCGAAAACACACAGGTGAAAGACCTTACAAATGTGACCAATGTGAAGCTTCATTCATATTGAAGAGTTATTTAACAATGCATCTTAGAAAGCATTCAGGTGAGAGACCATTTAAATGTGATGAATGTGATGCTCGCTTCACCCAGAAGACTCATTTGTCAACACACAGGCGAATACATACAGGAGAATGCCCCTACAAGTGTGAAGAGTGTGGAGAAGCATTTCGTGATGGTGCCAATTTCTGGAGACACAAGAAGAAGCATTTGATTGGAGAAGGTGCCGCAACAGTAACTCGCAGAAGGGGAAGAAGAGGAAGAGGAAGAGGAGGGTCCAGAGGAACAAGAGGCGCTAGAATGGTTCCCACAAGACGCACAACACGCACTCGCAGGCCTGTCTTGAAATTTGAAGACTTGTATGAGCAATATATAGTAAATCAAGATGGCGAACCAATATTTCTGAAAGAGGAACTGCAAGATCTGACAACCAGAGATGGTGAGGATGATGATGATGATGATGATCGTCCCTACATCCCTATCAATCCAATGGTTGAGATTAAATTAGAAGGTGAAGATGATGAGGAAGAGAAAGATGGGGATGAAAGGATGGAAGATACAGCTGGTACAGAGTTGCAGGAGGAGGAATTGATGGATGATACCTGTGAAAAAGAAGTTTCACAGACAGAGAACGGTGACAATAATGCTGAATCAATGTCTTATAAGGCAGATAATGGTGATGATTCAGATGAAGAAACTAGAAAGAAGGATGTAGCGGGAGATGAGTTGCAAGGTTAGGTAGGTTTGTTAGTTATGTTAGATTTTTGGCATTATATTATTTACATTTATATATATGACTTACAGTATGCAGAGTATAGAATATTCTTGGTCATAAGAAACTTATCTATTATACCTAAACAAAAAGACAGTGTATTTATATTAATCATTTTTTTCATGGATCTCAGTGGAATTATATACTATCTTGAATTCTATTTTCTTTCTTTTACTTTTTTTCTGGTTTAGTTTAGTTTATGTGATATTTGTAGAGGACAAGACAAATGACTTGGTATTTGTAACTGTGTCCCTGTGGTGTATGCAGGAGGATTTCGATGTGGTGTATTCTCCAGTGATCAGTGTTGTATGAGTAGTGTCAGAGTTGACTTGTTCTTATACTAGCTTCAGAATGTTTACATGTGATGAACTTGGAACGCGTTTTTCTTGTGAGAGTTCTAAACGTCTTGATAGATTACCTGTGGTGTACTTGTTTGTGATAAAAAGATATGCTAATATGTTGATATTGGGACATTTATATTGATAGAGAATTTTTGTTTTATATTGTATCAATGGATTTATATTAGATGATGTATACTGAAGGAATTTAGATTCAAAATATGATATTAAATTTTCAAGGATGTGAATCTGTCTGGTTTATAGATTTTTTAAATTATGCAATTTGCATCATATAGCAAAAAAAAGAATCTTTCAATTGTAAACAGGTACTAGTCATAATAAATATGGAGTCATATTTTGATGTTTACAGTGAAGGAATAATTGTTGGAATGTATTTGTTTGATGTCTTAGACTGAGCTGTAAATAGCAAACTTTAGACATTTTCTACATTAGGAGATGTATTGAATTGTTTGTGAAATGTACAACTGGGGAAATAAATTGTGAATTCCGAATTGTGATTGGCTTCTTAACCATAGACAAACTAACATGAACAGGTAAATGATTTTGAAAATGGCCAATTCCTCTTTCTATGATCATAAAAAAATGAAAGAAATCATTAAAAAAAAAAAAAAATCATGAAAGACTTGTTTTCATCTAGCTTGAAGTATTATTTTTTTTAGAAAAGTAAGATATAACCTTTTTTATGAATACTACTCCTATTCTTATTGATTGTGAAGTGCATACATGCCGAATTTAATACAGTTGATATATATTCAGCTATTTGGAAACAACATAATTAGGAAAATATCAGTTAAGAACAATTACTTTAAAATATATAATACCAATGACACGATAATTAAGCCAAATAAACAGCCCCATAGCAATTTATTACAAAAAAGATAGAGCTTGGATTAACATTTTATATTCTTTGGCCTGTTGATCAATGAGTATCAAACAACATAGTTTATTTTGGCACAAACATGAAGGAGGTTTTGTATACTCCAAGGTGGCACAAGGACAGTAGTGGCCAACTTTTTAAAATCGGATATTATTACAGTAGTGATGGATGTGAGGGGTAGATGGGTAAGCCAAACATAATGGTAGGCTATGTTATGTAAATAGGAGAGTGATTATCACCGCCATACGAGGCAACTATTGTACCATGGTTGGCAGTGTCAAAAATCAGTAGAGTAAATGTCTGTACCGATATCATTCGTCGTCATTGGCATTGTTGATTCTGTTGTATGTTTTTATTACTTTATCTTTATTATTGCCATTAGCATCACTGTTATTATCAATATCTCTTACTTAGTCAAAAGTATCACAATTATTTTGTGGTTTGCATATTATGTGTATTATTTATTGTATTAGTAGTATATAGTTACTGTTATCATTTCATTATTTTCATTATCCCTATTATCACCATCATCTTCATCTTTCTCTTTACTATCTTTATCTTCATCTTCTTCATCTTTGTCTTCATTTTCATCTTCATCTTCATCTTTATCTTTATCATTATCTTTATCTTCATCATCATCATCAAATCATCATCATCAGCAGCAGCAGCGTCATCAGCATCAGCATCTTTATCATTTGCATATATTTAATCATCATCAGCAGCAGCATCGTCGCCATCATCACCAAATCATCATCATCAGCATCATCAATCATCACCAACTCATCAACAGCAGCAGCATCGCCATCACCATCAGTTTAAGGCCATATTCTATCAAAGAATTATAGGCACTTATCACCTTTATTCATAGTTGCCAATGCTGAATAGCGATGATATTATCACTCATTTTATTAGTCGTGCTACCATTGTTATTTATTAATAGCTTATCATCATTAGCGATAGTGTCTTCATCAGTTATATTAACATCACTATTATCATTATCGTCATCGTAGAAAATCCTTATGTAAATATTAACTGCTTCCTCGTGCGTGACGTCACTCACCGCCAACGGAGCCTGACACGTGTGCTTTTAACACGAATGAATTTTTGCAGGTTTAATATTTCTACGTTATTTTGTAATGTTGTCCTTTTATTCTGCGTTCGTAACCATTCTATATAATGGTTGCTTTACTTTGTATTTTTTCTTTATTAAAGTAATGGTAATGATATGCATGGCGGTAATGGTAAATAGTGATGAGATATATCAATACCATGTTTTGTATAGTTGGCAAGACTGATAATTGCATCTTATCTGATTCTAGCGATATGTCTCAAGTAAAAGAACATATTGTAGTAAATTTCACGCACTTGGCTCTCAAGGTGACGCTAAGGTGTGGAGGAAAGATGAAGGAAATTGTCTAGAAGGCGGAAAAAAGACGTAAAAATGGCTCCTGGCGACTGAAAACGTCAATGTTGTTAAACGAATCCACTATACACCTCACTGTATCTTGTGGCTAAACGAGGTATTATGCGGGCAGCCTTATTAGCGAGATACCTGCCTGCCTAGGTGCTTGTGTGTATCTTTCTCTGTTTGTCCGTGTATATGTTTATGAATAGATAAGTATGTGTGTGTGGTGTGTGGTGTGTGGTGTGGTGTGTGTGTGTGTGTGTGTGTGTGTGTGTTGTGTGTGTGTGTGTGTGTGTGTGCGTGTGTGTGTGTGTGTGTGTGTGTGTGGTGTGGTGTGTGTGTGTTGTGTGTGTGTAATATACATATATGTGTATTATAATACATATATACAGAGAGAGAGAGAGAGTATGTATGTTGGTATGTGTATATATAATATTTATATATATATATATTATTATATATATATATATATATATATATATATTATGTATGTATGTATAATATATATATATATATATATATATATATATATATATATATACAGAGAGAGAGAGAGAGAGAGAGAGAGAGAGAGAGAGAAGAGAGAGTGTGTGTGTGTGTGTGTGTGTGTGTGTGTGTGTGTGTGTGTGTGTGTGTGTGTGTGTGTTGTCGTGTGTGTGTGTCATGCGTACTGTGCGTGAGTGGGCGCACGCGAGTGTGCTTATGCTCGCACACTTGCAGATAGACCGAAAGGTACATAACCACGATCAGAATAATGATAAACAAACCGACAAATATATATATATATCCTCAAATATCACACTTTCTAACCACGAATCACCCGACAGCGAAACCAACCCTGCAGCGACTTCCACGGGAACAAGGCCGTAAAAATATGACTGGTCCGTCTGCAGTATGCTCCACAGATGAACATGACTCACGTACGCTCCTTTGTGTTCTCGAATCACAAATCAATATCATCCTGTCATTTGTTGACACTCGGCAGGAGAAATGGGTGAGTCATTGCGTACCTTGGGTGAGCATTTTCATCTGTGCGAGAAGTAGGTTTTTAGAAAACGTTCTTGAAGATTGTGATAGTTGCAAAGTAAAAATAAAAATGGTCTGTGGAAATAAAAGTTTATTTTTATAAAGTTTCTTTGTGAGTATAACCTCTATTTTATGAAGTTTATTTGTGATATAATCTCTTTTTTTATGAGGTGCACATTTTATATAATCTGTGAAAATTTTATTATAATCTCCCCTTCCAGACAATGTTTGTAAAACGTTCAATTTTATGAAACACAAAAGATAAGCTGGATAAGCAAATCAAAAGAGGCTGATGCACACACACAAACACACACACACACACACACACACACACACACACACACACACACACACACACACACACACACACACAGCGACACACACAACACACACACACAGGGGTGGGAGGGAGAGAAGATAGAGAATAGAGATGGTGAGAGGGGAAGGAGACAGAGGAAGAGGAGAAAGAGAGAGAGAGAGAGAGAGAGAGAGAGAGAAGAGAGAGAGAGAGAGAGAGAGAGAGAGAGAGAGAGGAGAGGGAGGGGGGGGGAGGGAGGGAAGGAGGGAAGAGAGAGGAAGAGGAAGAAGAGAGAGGAGAGAGAGAGAGAGAGGAGAGAGAGAGAGGAGAGAGAAGAGAGAGAGAGAAGAGAGAGAGAGAGAGAGAGAGAGAGGAGAGAGAGAGAGAAGAGGTGAGAGAGGGAAGGAGACAGAGGAAAAGGAAGAGAGAGAGAGAGAGAGAGAGAGAAGAGAGAAGAGAGGAGAGAGAGAGAGGAGAGAGA
>NW_020870858.1:690465-695465 GCF_003789085.1 Penaeus vannamei
GCCTGTGTGCGAGTAGGCGGAACATTGAGGACTTTGAGGACTTGCTGGACCGCCGGCACACGTTAACCACCACTGGGCTTTTTATTGATTTCTGTTTTTTTTTTTTTTTTTTTTTTTTTTTTTTTTTTTTTTTTTTTGGTTATGGTTGGATTAGAATCAGTGGTTCCCAAACTGCCTTACATGATGCCCCCATTTTGTTTCCAGCAGTCCTGCACGCTCTTTCCTCTCGCCTTTTTGTAATAATAGAAATTTTAACTATTTCTGTTTTAGCACTGTTCATGAAAAGGATTTTTGCTTGGATTAAAGCAAATGAAGCGGATGATGCGTGCACCTAAGGAATTTAAGTTGTTAGATATTTTATTCAAATGGAGCGAAAAAGTTTTTAAAAATTGGTAAATTATGAAAATGGACTTGCAGTTCCAAGAACTAAAATAATTTGAAAATGGCATATATTTAGAAATAGAAATACTCAGGAGACTGAAATGTAGGAGTGCTAACTTAATAGAAAACGGGTTTGGGCGACCGATAGAATAGATTTACTTGTTCTTAGAATCAATTCATTATTCTCATTAACAGGGCGTGTCCAGAGAATTTCCTGGTAGGGGGTGGTACAGGGGGTATCAGCAATAAATCTGGGGGGGGCCGCCAGATTACATGTACAGGGAGACATTATGACGAGTCAATGACCACTGGGGGGGGGGGGGGGCACACGGTGTGGCTAATCAGATTGCAGAGGGAGAGATCCCCCCCCTTGCCACCATGTGTAGCGATTTTGAGGCTAATAAGATTGATCGGGAGGGGTAACTCCTTTAAATCTGGTAGCCGCCACCAAGGAGTTGAGTGCTCCTGAACTTTTAAAGATTTTAGTGTTATTATTGTCATGTATCTTTAAAGGAAAGGAGAGTAAATCTAGCGCATTCAGTCCGCATTTAAACGAGAACTTTGATGATTATTCTTTCCACCCCAAGGTAGTGGGAACACAAACAGTCGGAATGCAGCACGAAGATTCTTTTCTTGTCTAATGAATGTTCAGAAATAACTGATGCAGATGAAGAGCTAATCAGGCGTTTTCCTGTTTTCCTTTCCTCTTTACTCAGGCTACGACATCAACGCCAAAGCATACGAAGCATATGCTGAAGAAATTACAAAACAGTATGTAGACCTACATAATTGGTATTCCATGCCGGTTTCAGTACATAAGATGCTTATGCATGGGTCGTATATTATTGAGGTATTATGCATAGAAGAAGGCATAGACAAAGACTCGAGTTAACATGGATCTTATTCATTGCTTACTTGCAACATCCCGACCCGATGGTGGTTGCATACCAGAAGCCAAGATCCCTAAGCATATATTTATCATCCCCAGATATTAGGTCGCTACTAGATGAGCCACATATTGAATACGGTCAGACAAGCGCTCGTTCAGATCAAGACGATGAGCATGAGGATGATGATGAGAAATGGTTAATGGTTAAAATAAATGTGCTAGACATCTAAGGTCATATAGCAATATAGGAAGGCATAGTAAAGGGGGATGTCAGGTGATAGTTGCTATGTGTCAACTATCTAGAGTAGTGTTGAAAGGTTGAAGATAAGAGGTTATGGTGGTTTAGGTTAAGGAATTAGATCAAGTGAAGGATATTTATGTATCTGAGGAAGGAGAACAGGTTTTCAAGGCAGAAGCAGTGGGATTCTGTAAGGACATGTTGGGAGGTCGGTGAAGGGAGGATAGGTGTGGAAGAGCAGAGGTACGTGCTGTATTAAAGCATGGACAGGACAAGAGAATGTGTGGAACTCAAAGACGAGAGGTTGAGGCAGAGTAGATATGGTATCCATAATCTAGAGTGGAGAGAATCAAGGTAACATGAAGATAGATGAGAGTTTTGCGATCTGAGGAGGAGAAAGAGGGCAATGATTTCATGTTATCTATTAAGTTTGGATTTTCATTCTCGCATTATTACTGTTGCGATATGCTGTATACTTCCTTCACTGTCAGTGTCAATAGGATGTCCATGTTATAATGTAAGCAATTTGATTATGATATATTCACTCTGAAATAGCAGCTATTTCATATATTGTACTTCCATAATTATTTTGTTATGTAACTTTGAAAATCATTATTGATAGTGTAGATTACTGTACCCTGATTAACAATGTATATCAAGATGTATGAATTTATGAATATTTTCCCCTGATGAAACTAAGGTTTGTTATATCCTATGTTAAGTAAACATATACTGTTTCATGGAATCATATATGGCGATGGAAGCACAGATGTATGTTTTACAATCACAGATCACAAGTGGCCACAAAATAGGCACTTGGGACCAGTATGCGCCGGTCCGTAGCGAATAAAAAAAATATAATAAATAGATAATTTGAAAAATTGATGAATATATACAACAAATAATTAGATTTGATTAGTTTTTACAGTATCTATTTCGTGTTCATTATCCTTTTGTTTCTTAGTTATTAGTATTACGAATGTCTCAACATCTTTTCCCTATTTCCTGTAAGGCGAAAATTGCTGCGAATGCTCACTATTACTGAGAATGTAAACAAATAATAGGCAACTGGTGCTACGCTGGTGCTTCACAAAACAATGCTTCCGGTCCGCTACATTGGATAGTTAAAGCAGTGGTTGTCAGCGCTTTTACTACCATGTCTCACCCAGGAATTGTTCCGTGCCTCCAATCCCCCTTTGCATCTACAGATAATATTTCCTCCCAAATTTAAAAGCGCCCCATAAAACTATGTCTGCCGACTGAGGTAAAATATACTTGAGAATTCCCAACTGAGAAAAAGTGACCAAGGACTGAGTGACACTGAGAGAGAATTAACTTCATGAACGAATAGAATGGAACTCCAGCACGACGCAACCCCTACCCCCCACTCCCATAGGTTTCAAGAGACAAGGAGGTCACTACATAAGTTTACGTAGATAATAAGAAACTTGAGTTAGTGAAGGCATATTTTTGTATTTTTTTCATGATCTTCAGTATCAACTCGCACTTTCGTTGATAATTACAGTCATGCTTTTCCCTTCGGATTCGCGCCTCCCCTAGAAACTGATAACGTTCTCGAACAGGGGCTTGCCAACCCAGATGAAGAGCCATTGAGTGGACATTGCAGTGGATATGTGCGTTGGATTGCTTTTATATCCTCAGCATTGGTGAGTATTGCACTGAATCAGTCTCCTTTTCTCTTTGGGGTAGGTAGTATTTTCTGTCTACAATTTTGGCAAGCAGGAATATTTAAAAAATACAATTACACTCAATAACAGAGTATACTTTCATTATCTATTAATCTGTTGTACAATTTACAACAGAGGACATAAAAAATCTCAAATACTTTCTTGAAAACAAGTTCAACTTCCTTCAGTTATCTGCCCTCCTAATAGAGCCCCTCCGGCCCGTTCTTGTTTGACTTTTTCTTCATCATTCTCAGCTTCTTTGCCTGCCGGTGCTGACTCCTCTTGCTCGCGTCGTCTTTGGCCGGAATTTCGACAGTTCTCGTCTTGACTGATGCCTGAGTAGTGTCCAGAAAGGCTGCCTCAGAAATCTCCTTTAGTTTTTTTTCAAAGCGTTTCATCTTTTCGAGGAAATCGGTTTTCTTTGCTTTGGGTACTTTGTTGAGTCGGTTTTGATCGACTTCGTAGTCATAGTCGATTGAGTTTGGATTTTGATGGTGATAACTATAACTGTTATTAACGCACAGGTCTTGGTGGTCTTGAGCGAAGTCGCAGGTCTGCAGGTCCTCGACAAATACAGTTCCAGGCGCACACTGGAAGTGATACACTTGCCAATGGTCACCCACCTGCGGATTGGCAATTATCTGGTAATGGACAAGTACGAATTTTATATATATATATATATATATTATATATATATATATATATATATATATATATATATACATACATATACATATATACATATACATATACATATACATATACATACACACACACACACACACACACACACACACACACACACACACACACACATATATATATATATATATATATATATATATATATATATATATATAAAGCTAGAGGAAATTTTGTGCAATAAACCAATATTTACTACTGATGTCTATCTTGTATGACTGATACGAAGTTGCATTTTAATTTTCAAAGAAGTTCAATGGTTCTCAAAAGATTTCCACGTTTCCTCGTGAAAAAATCGCTAAACGATATTAACAATCCTCTCTTTTTCCTGTAAAACGTGATATCAGTTTCAGCAATACGTTGGTGTAAGCTCACCTGATGACAGCTATAGAAGGCAGTGCAGTCTTTTGGGTCTGTATTGAAGCCTTCCCTGTGGCAGACGGTGCTTGGGGGCGGCGGGGAAGGCGTTGTGGTGGTGGTGGTGGTGGTGGTATCCTGCGATTGGATAAAACCAGTACAAGGGTAAATTTTGTCCTCATTTGTCACACTTGCAAAGACTTAAATACCTGGATAATCTCGGATTTTACAAGTAGGATACACAAAAACAGAGACGGATCCCGTGTGCTTCAGAGTTTACTGTGAAACAAGAGAGTACCGAAGGCGGGGGGCTATAGCCTAAAGGCTCTAGGAGGAAAAGTAGCTTCCCTAGTGGAAAGTTTTAACATTTGAAAGGCCCTTTTATCTGGGGGTAATCTGTGGCACCGTTATGCTGATTAATGCTATATCCATGGCATCAGTATGGAAATCCAGGCTCGCTTTTGTTACCCATGTCGGAATTGCTGCCCAAATGATTCTTAACTTCGTACTGCCGCTCCTTGGCTCAGCCACTGATATCCAGATATCAAAGAGTGAGAGGGAGGATAAGGATGGCATAGCGCTATGCACCGTCTACTGACAACAGTAAGTCGTGAATAAGTTCCCAAATCTTGACCCAAACAAGATTTCAAATTATACACTCGGCAGGCTGAAATAAATAATGTTCTATATCTAACATGAAAGGGCATATTTGCGAAAAGTATAAATGAGTTTTGAAACAGTTGGA
>NW_020870858.1:717065-727065 GCF_003789085.1 Penaeus vannamei
TATCATCCTCTGACACCTCCTCTCGACTCATTTTCTCATTGCAAAAAAATCCCCATTTCGCAGACTGCACCACACGACAGACCTGATCGACATGGTGGACGCCAAAGCCTTCGAATACTTCCTCTTGAAGCCGGAGAACCTGGACGAAGTGGCCAAGCTGATCGAGGAGGACTACTTCCCCAGAGAGCCTCTTGTGAGTTCTGTCACCTTTGCAATGCGTCTTTATACATCTATATGTTTTTCCATCTATCTATATGTCTGTCTATCTATCCACTCATACATTCATTTATCTACATATCTATTCATATATCCGTCCATCCATCTGTCTATCTATCTATCATTCTATCTCTCTGTTTGTCTTCTATATCTATCTACCTATCTATCTATCTATCCATCTATCTATCTATCTATCTATCTCTATACCTATATATATATCTACCTATATACCTGCCTGCCTGCTTGCCTACCTACCTACCAACCTACCTATCCATCCACCCACCCATCTCTCCCTATATACACCTATCCACCTATCCAAAGAAGTACGAAAGCCCGACGTGTATTGGCTATTGGGTTTCAGTGCAGGGGCTTCCACGTGACCGCCTCAGCCAGCAGCGGGATGACGAGCAGGAAACTCCGGGAGTGCCTCGCCTCTGGAGTGTCCTTCGGTGCCAGGGACGTCAGCACGGGCGCCTTGGCCGGTGTCCGCCTGAGCTACACGAAGGCGAAGGCGGAAGCTGGCTCTGCGAAGCCCTTGGGCGAGAGGAAGACCGAGTATGAGGTGAGCGAAGTGTATCATTCTCTCTCGTGCTAGATTTTTTTTTTTTTTTTTTTGTCTTTCGTGTGAGTAGCATAGGAAGATATAAGAAGGCATGATATATGTTGTTCTGTTATAGTTATTCTTATTATCATTATTATATTAGTAGTAGTAGTATCACCATCATTATCCTTATCGTTATTATTATCATTGTTGTCATCATCATCGTCGTTATCATTATCATTATTGCTGACAATACCGTTATTAATATTATCATTATTTATATTATCCTCATTATCATCAGCACTTTTATTAGTAATATCGTCCTTATCATTGTCACTATCATTATTATTATTGTTAGTGGTAGCAGTGGAAGTAACAATAGTTCTATTAACAGATAATTTTGAAAAAAAAAAATCTTAGCGTAGTGAGGATTCAGACGTGCCTAGATGAAAATTAAAAGAAAAGAAAAGAATTCAAAACAGTAAAAAGCTGACGATGTTACAAGGTCAGGATTGCAAAAGCTATGTAGTTGAACTTGTTCGAGTTGTGGCATTGAATATTCACCTTGTCTTCCTCCAGATCAAAGTGTGTGGGTTATGCGACGAAATAAGGTCCAAAGTGAATATATTTGAAGAATCTGATGCAGAAGCGATACTCTACATGTTCGTGCTGTGTGTTCGAGAAAATTATGGTGGTTGCGGTATTGCAAAGAAATTGGTTCAGGTTGGTATTAACATCCTGCGTCTGCATTTGGGTATTTAATGTTTATTCAACCCCTGTTTACGTATGGAAGCCTGCATGGATATACAGCATGTTCCATGAATAAATGACCTCTCCGATTGGGATTCGAACCCTTGTCACCGTTGCAGGCAGGTCGTGTAGCAGTGGTTAGTGTCCGTCTTGCAGACCTGCTTGCAACGGCGGCTAGGGTTCGAATCCCTATCGGAGAGATTATTCATTCAGCATGTATAATATAATGGGGTCTTCAGTACCATAAGTAGATAAGGTCCAAGGTTCCTTTGTTTTCGGGACAGGAAGGAAAGTCCAGGTGACTGTGTATCGCCAACCCGGTGGGTGTATGGGTTCAGATCGAGGCGTAACACCCTTTTAAGAAAGCCGCTATCGCTTCACATGTCTGGTCTGTTGGAGGTGGACTGTTGTGGTCTAGGTACTGTTAGTGAGAGCGGACTTATCTGGAGTTATCTCTATATGCGGTTGATGGGACTGCACCGTCTGAACTGGGTCCCGCATTTGGTTAAAACAATACTTTCGGTAAACTCTTACTTTCTCTCTTTTTGAAGAAAATAAGTAAAATCATATGTAAAACTATATGTGTTCAAAATGTAATATGTTATTATTTGGTTAATATAATTTTTTAACATTAAAATATCCGTCCTTATTAAGATGTTTAGATCTGGATACTAAATGGTTAGTTTAAAGTTAGTATATACACAGTCCATTGTTAGTTCGTTTGTCTACGTGTCTGACACAGCAATGCGCGTTCCCCCTATTAACCCAACATTCGAGGGACTGAGAGGTAACTGCAGGGAGATGGAACATTGCTAAACAAGAAACATGACGAATTAAAGTCAACTGAATCTCCCAAGATACTCCAGAATCATATCCCATTGATCGGTACTTTTGTTTATGTATAACACTTACTTATGTGCTTCTTAGAGGAAAAAGAACGAGAGTCCATGCATGTACGTAACTTGATAAAAATGTACAAGGAGGAAAGAAAGATTGCAAGACACATTTTGTATCCGAATGCGTGTATTCATTTATTCATTTCATCAAGGCATGTTATGTGAAATTTCTTTCTCCCAGATGAGCATCGAGCGGGGAAAGGCCTTGGGGTGCCAGCTTGTGCTTGCAACAGTCAGCAACATGTTCTCAAGTCGGATCTTCTCTGCGCTGGGTTTCAAGACCAGGTATTCCGTGGACGTTTCCACGCTGGCGAGTGACTGGGGATTGGATCTCTCTGCCATGGAAGGAAATACTGCCATCCACATCATCACAAAGTCCCTCCAATGAGTCATGTTTGAAATGAAGAGCTGAAGTGTGATCGTCTTCAGCATCCTTCAGCGGCTGCCCTGGGAAAGAGGAGAAACCACAGAGAAGGGAAAGGGATAAGACGCTATGTAACCACAGGAGAGTGAGCATTATGCTTCCATTATGGAAGTGACTAAATCATGTCTAAATGATGAAAATTATCAACATTTATTAAACATTGTTAAAAGCTGCAAACGCGATTAATTTACCTACAAAAAAAAAAAAAAAAAAAAAAAAACTATAGCATTAGAGACGATTCAAATCCAATTACTGCTGCCATTTATGATCACATGATACCCTGTGCTACTGAAAGAACTCAGTCTCATGACAAGACTTCAAACACTTTCAGCACGAAATTAATTCCTCTTGCAACGCATGCTGTATAGTCCTACAATTGCATGCAGTTAGCAATCAGATGTCTAACACAGGCTGCCGTGGCCTTTTGTAAACTGCTTCTTACTACTGTTAGTAATTCATAAGCCAAAAATTCAGATCATTTATGAAAATGGAGTTTTTTCATGAATACGGCGCCTTTGCTGACCCAGGGAAAAGCTCGCATTAAATTATCATGGTGCTAAAACATATAATATATATATATATATATATATAATATATATATATATATATATTATATATATATATATACATGTAAGCAGGTGTTACAACTAATAGTTTTATCATAAGGCCTCGCAAGTACACGCAAGGGACCGTTGCGTAAGAACGCACGCACACCGTGTTTGTGCATATGTATGTGTGTGTGTGGGGGGGGGGGGGGGGTGCGGGCGTGTATCAGACTCCCTGTGCATGTATTTTCGAAACCATATTGCAAAATGTGCAGACTAATGTCAAATGAATTCCCTTTCGCAACTGATGTAAAAATGAAACAATACTTCAGTTAAATGTAAACATAGAGAAAAACAACCACGATAAGAAATTAAATTAAATCGTAAACGTTACGGTTTCATTTCGTATTCTGGCGGTTTTCATATTCCTCTTTGCGTACACGTCACTGTGTTTGTGTTTATAAGTGCAGAGGTCCTCCAACCACAAGCACGAGGCCAGTGCGTCCCTGGCGATTCCCCTGGACGCAAGGGAAGGGACACTTTTCTGCAATTTTCGTGTATATGTTGAGCTTTTGCAATGCCACTGTTTTTTTTCTAAAAAGTAAATGGAAATAAAATGGCATGGAGCTGAACATTGTGCAAATATTCCGGTATCTTGTTTTGAATAAGATTTCCTTTATAAACTCTAATATAAAATGAAATACCTGGTCTCAGAAATAGTATTATATGCACCTCCAGTATGGTGTCACAAATTTTGAGTGCGGTGTAAAATAGCAGTTCTATTTCCATTGCTAAAAGTGAGGTAAAATCTTCTAATAAAGCTTATTGGAGAGTGGAATGCTCACCCTGAAATTCGGTGCTTTGAAGTCGCTTCGATGCCGATTAAGATTTATCTCACTCCTACTTTTTAAGTATTTGAATCATGTTTTATCATGGAATTTTACTATACGTATACAACTGTAAATTACTTTTCGTCTAATTATATGCAGCTCTAGTATGGTGTCACAAATTTTGAGTGCGGTGTAAAATTGCAGTTATATTTCCATCTTCTGCGTGAT
Organism: Penaeus vannamei; assembly: GCF_003789085.1. Classification (NCBI taxonomy): domain Eukaryota; kingdom Metazoa; phylum Arthropoda; class Malacostraca; order Decapoda; family Penaeidae; genus Penaeus; species Penaeus vannamei. Next base: position 721,496 of record NW_020870858.1, read on the forward strand.
TTGGGCTTCACCGGAGGCGCTTCGTCATGACCTGAATCTTCGTGTTGCCCTCCACGGCTGAGAGGTCCAAGCCCCGGTGGCCCTCCGGCGTGGCCATGTCCAGCGTGAAGCGGGTCTCGGAGCCCAACCCGAGGAAGATTTTGCCCGAGAGCACGTTGGTGGTCGTCGCGAAGGCGAGCTGGCAGCCCAGGTCTCTTTCCCGTTCTGTGGTCGCCTGTGGGATACGCATCAAGCTCAGATTAAGAGAAAGAGCATTCACTTAAGATACCATGCACATGACACAAACAAAATATTATACGATTCGTAATTCAACTATCCATTCCATAGAAATACATATACATGCATATATATAATATATATATATATAATATTATATATATATATAATAATATATTATATATTATATATATATATATATAAATTCATGCACGGCATAGACAGACTACACAGTTTCACGGGCAAGCTTCCCCATCCCTTTGCGGGTTTCCTGACATTTTCCGAAAAAAGTGGTAGTATCGAGTTATCGATACCTAGAGATTATTGCTGTTGAATGTCTGCATTAAAGAGTCTATGCTGGACTCTCAATATGTCACATAGCAGCTCTCGGCCGAGGATGAACTTGAGATGACAGATCACTGTACTCTCTGACACAGAAGACTGGGACGTCACTGCCTGAGCTTCGGTTGCGGGCAGTGCCACAAAGGGCTTGATCCTGCCCTCTGAATCGATGCAAGAACCAAGAGGAAACTCAAAAACCCGAAGCGTTATTCGCTAGCTAAGCCGCTATGATCGGCGATTTAAAATAAATAAATAAAATAAAAATAAATTCAATAGCAACAAAACCAAACTAACCTGTGACTGAATTCCTTCATAAACAGGGATGAGAGATGGTAGCTGTAAGTGCCACACCTTACTTACTTACTGAGCATGCCCATATAACTTGTACACAATGCATGTAGTATGAACACACAAACCATTCGCCTGAACAAGCTTCTTTCCAATGCCACGGTTACAGTTATCATGTCGCACGGAGAGCAAATACATGCAGAGCACCTTCTCCACACCAGGATCTTGAAATAAGTCCACCTTCGAGCCCACTTCCTCTACCACCCCGAGTCCTCTGATCTAAAAGGGGTGTAAGAGCCTAGATTACACGGTGGTCTCACTAACACGTGAACAATTGTATTAAATAAAATAAAAACTTCACTGTTATTACGGTTTCCTTTGTTCCCTCTATTTCACAAATCGGACCAAAACGCAATAGTTAAATGCCGTATCCGAAAGAAACTTACCTCCACTTCTGTCTTTTCTCCATCGGCGGGCTCTTCATCAGCGGAGTCCGACCTGGTTTTGACGTAAGCCAATCGAACCCCGACTAAGGCCCCTGTCTCGCGGTCCCTGGCGCCAAAGGACACTCCGGAGGCGAGGCACTTCTTCAGGTACCGTCCGGTGGCCCCGGCGGCGGACGAGGCTGTCGACTGCACCCCACGCCTTGCGAACGCGCTCCCAGTTTCTGGAAAAGTACCATGAGCTTTTCAAGTAAACTGCGTTTCCATTTTAACTCAGCTAATAATTGTTAGTTAATTCTACGTTCATTCACTACATATCTAAATGCGATGTCATCCACTCAGTTATACTCCCGGTTCAAGAATCTTCAACCGACTCACGAGAGGCTCCCTGGTTAAATAACCATCGTCGACCAGCGCCGTCACCTGGTCGAAGTCTTCAGGTCTTAGCAATAGGTATTCGATGTCTCCGCCCATCTATGGCACCCAGTTAGTGTCCTCTGATCTACTGAAAAAAGTAATATGATAAATTATTAAAGGACTGACGATGATTTGAAAATACACTCTGTATATCGTATATAACGGACGTGCATTTTTCCCTTTACTTTTTTTTCATATCCATAGAATGCACACAGCTTTAAGTAAATATGCAAGCTTAAACATCTTTTTTTAAAATATAACTATGGAATACAAAAATAGTACCAATACTTAATTTTCTTTCAAAAAAATGTATACACACCTGTTAGTAGACGAAGTTTGGCCAAGTAAACAAATTAGTGTTGCAAGTGTCGCCGCTTCTCTCAGGAAACTACATTACAATTTGTCCTTGTGAATCCTATGAGATCAGGCCGCTATTTGCGAATTAAATAAAGCCTGACTGTAGGCTTTTGTTTTATGCGAACATGACGCTTATGTTTGCTTAATAGGGTAATAAATATCTTGAAATCTTATTCGTAAGTGTTCCTTTTGCTGCTAATTAACACTGACATTAAAACCAACTTTTCACGGCTGTTTCTTCACAGTTATAATGCGTTTATATATATAAAAAACAAAACGGTATTATTGGAAATGCAACCCCACACCTAATTTAAAGAATCTGACCTTACCATGTGGCAGAACACATCATTCTATGACAGTTTTCTTCTATACCATTTTCTGCGTAAAATGATAATAACGGCGTTATAGAGGGTATAATATTCACGATTTTCAGGCGCCGCAGTAACCTTCCGCCTCCAGTGCCGAGACAAAATGACAAAAAGTCGTTAAGAGGGAAGGAAAATCGGACGGATTTGTAGCGGATGACGTATGCCCGGGAAATCAAATGAGCCAATTAGATTCGTGCGTGAACGTGACGTGAATAAAGACATTCAATAGAACCAATCAGATATGGAATAGATCATCACGTGACAATAGAAGCTGGGCCTAGGAGAAGGCAGTTGAAATTCAAATCAGTTCTATCATGGCTAGACAGTGTGTAGTGTTATTTCGATTTCATCGCGAAATATCACCGAAATAACGAAGCAAGCTTACTAAATTTACGAGATCACGGTGTACTGCCAGGTGAAGTACAATGCCCGCATTGTAAGACATCGTGTCATTACAGAAATGACAGACACCAGTGGGTTTGTAGTTCATGGAAAAGGGTCCCAAAAACAAAGAGAAGAAAGCAGTGTAACTTTACTGCAGGCGATCGCAAATTCCCGCCAACAACGACGTGGAACACCCCGACGTAGAACACCCCGACGATCCCAGAGACCCGCAACCTAGCCCGTCTGGAGTTGAGGCTGAAGGTAAGGTGTGGTTCAAATTGTTCCTGGGTCTTGGCTCTCTCCTGCCGGAACATACGAGGTTAAGATTTTGTAGGCTAAGCGGGGTGGGGGTGGGGGGCTCCCTGAGAGGGGTTTACGGGGGCGCAGCCCTCTATACAACTCGGAAATGTGTTAATATACTAGTATTCTACCGATATTTCTTGAAATTCCCTGATATGTAGGCCTATAATGCCCTTCTCAGCTATCGGGACTGATGTAGCTGTTTCGTTTGCGAAGGAAATGAGTGCTAGATTCGTTCGAAACACAACGATAGCTATTACAAAATTATTTTATTCACCCAAAAAATGGTGGGTTGCATTTCCAAATTCATCAAATAATACAGTAAACAATGGATGACCAAAGTTCTATATAACTACAATAATGATAATATTGACAACAATAATGATAATGACAATATTGATAACGTTATTCATGATGATGATCATTATGGCAATAACAACAATAATATCACTTCACTGTTAATGATAATGACAATGTTAATAATAAATAATAATGAAACAAAAAAATATTAGTAAACCCATCATTCTTATCATTATCATTACTGCTATCATTGTTATTATTGTCATTATTATTATTATCATTATTACTAATTATTAATCATTATCAATTATCTATCATTATTATTATCATCAATTATTACTTATCATTATCATCGTTATTATCATTGTTGTTGTTGCTGTTGTTACTATCGTTATTACATTTCTTAGTGCACTATTATATATTCGTCGCACTTTAGACCGTGAGAAAACTAGTTTATAAGCATGGCACCAGATAGGGTTTTATGTGAATGTTCTACACTGATTTCCCTGATACCAGAGCAAGCATTGGTTAGTTCTTGCAGTCCTCTCACTCCTCCGTTTATTCCCCACGTTCATTTCTGATCAAAGGAGAGCAGTGTCATCTCTCGAAGGTAACTTGCTAATGACAGGGGAAAACTGTTTGGAAGACGGTTTTTTTCACGATAATATTTGCTATTGCTTTCAATACCTATACGAAAGCACAACACGCTACTCGCAACACTTAAGCTATTAAATATTAGCCTGTGCAAGCCGTTGGCCTATATCCTATTTGATATTGTTTGCATTTACAAATTCCATGTTCGTCACAAGTTTTGCATGCAAGTGTTACGTTTTGTTTCTAACAATTTGGACAAGTAGACCTTTTAAATCATATCACACATTGATGATGTGACACCATCTATTAATGTTTCAGCAAAATATTTCTAGTAAGATTTTTTATATAATTCATGAGTCCTATAGATACCAAACCTGCATAAAGTAAGTGGGATAAATCACTCGCTAATACCATTGTAGTTACCAGAGTATGTGGCTCGCCATGTACACGAGTGGGGCGACAATGAGGCGTGGTTCCTACCCCAGGAGGAACAGCTTTTCTTACGAAATGAAGAATATCTGCCATTACTGCTAGGGAAAGTGAATTCACTGCGGCGGTGGCCTTCCTTTGAGGCGAGAAGACCTAGCAGCGGCACAATTATAGAGGTTCACAATCTATCTATTGGTAAGGCTCCAGCAATAAACACCGATTGCGACGGGTTGTCACAACCGTTTCCAGGAAACTCCAGCCTCCAGTTTTTCCAGAAGATGAACGTGTAATGGCAACGTGACTAAGGCACTCGTATAGCTTCATATTCTTAATGATTGAGTATGCTCTAACTGGCATAAGGAAACCAGGTGTGAAACAGATGCTCTGTTCCAAACTCGTATATGTGGCAGATTGGGTTCAACGGCATCATTGCAATTGGTGATTTCAATGCAGTTTCCATCTACAACTGAACTGGCTACTATATGTATGCCTTTCCAGCTCAAGATGACATAGCAGTAGGGAGAAGAGCCTTCTTCGCTGGGACTTGAGGAGATCACAGACGGAATTGCGGCTCCTGGTAACTGCACCCAGATCCACAGACCTAAAGGGGTGTCACACTAGCACAATTTCCGTGGTTCATTCACGTTTCTGTGGGTTTTTTCTCGCTACCGCTTGTATTTTGGGTGAATGCGATAAATTCCAGTCAAACGATAATTATCGTGTTCGCTGGCAAGTTTCCGTGGTCTTTTTTTTTTTGGTTCAAATCATAAGCTATGAGATAATCGTTATAGTAATGTAAAAAAAAACATTTATAATATAAAACGAATCAAAAAGACAGTCCAAATTGTAAATAATATTTTAAAATTGGTAAAATTCTTTCTTGTATTTAATAAAAACAGATAGAAGTTTATAATTAGCTGCGCGCCAGTTTGTTTACATTTGTGTCCAGATGAGAGTAGCGAGAATACGCCCTTATTTAGCAATACACTTTCGTTGTTTCGCATTAAATCGTCGCCATATAGCCAGAATAACGTCCATCATTGCCAGAGCCTGTGCGGGGGTTGAACCCATCTTTCTGTGTTTAGAATATAGGTCGGACTGTTTCCGTGGTTCTCATCGCGTGTGACTGCGC
>NW_020870858.1:732065-734565 GCF_003789085.1 Penaeus vannamei
ACATGTATGATCCACCAATATTCTTATATCTGTGGAGTAAATAATGATTGTAATAGTCTAGATAATGTTTTAATACAGTGGTTCCCAATCCTTTTCACCCTGCGGCCCCCGACCAATATTTAATAATCTCCATGGTCCCGTTCAGTGACTCATCTTTTCAGATTCAATTCCAATTCCCTGATACGTGAGGATATAATTATATGTCGGTACTGCAGGTGAGATAAAATTCAGCTTAATCCGACGTCATAATTTTCATATTCTTCCATGGCCCCTCAGAAAGTACCACGTGGCCGCCCAAGGGGTCCATGGCCCTCAGATTGGGAACCCCTGCCTTTTTGTGTCACCAGATCGTACAAATTGAGAACTACTGTTCCTCATCAGGGAGCAATAAGTAACAAAAGGATCACAAATAGACATACCTTCCTGCTTATGTACATGGGTGGAAAAGTATGAATGAGAATATCTTCACAATACAAGAGATACTCGTTCTCATTCATACCTTGGCACATTTGTCAACATGAATACGGTTCATTTATGTACATGTGTTTGGACTGTTTTGAAATCCAGTTCACAAGTATCTTTTTTTTTTTTTGTACACAGAATTCCCAGCCTTAAGAGGCGACTTTTATCTGCTGAAGAGTGGCTGCTTTTTATTATTTTTTTAGAAGAGATTTTTGACATGGTACCGCCCTTGTTTCTCATGAGAAGTGTCACAGATGCAGCGAAAAGTGCTGCTTATCTCAAAAAAGATCTTTTTTTCTTATTCTTCTTATTATTATCATTATCTTTTATTGTTATTAGTCATACAATCATCATTATCTTTATTATTTCTATTATTATCTTTTATTGTTATTAGTCATACAATTATCATTATCTTTATTATTTCTATTATCATCATAATTGTAATAGTATAATGTTTATCATTATCATTGTTATCATTATTATTATCTTTATTACCACTATTAATTATCATCAATTATTATAATTATTATCATTATTATTATCATTATTACTATGATTATATAATTATTATACTATCATCATTATTATTATTATCATTATCATTATTACTGTTATTATCATCAACATTATTATTTTTATTTATTTATTTATTCTTTTTTTAGGACATGCATTTTTATCTAAGATCTCTTTCCTTCGTGTTGAGCCCCTGTTTATCGCCTTTAATCTTGTCTTGATAACTGTTATCGACACTTTCCAACGCGCATTATTAAATCATTCCATTTGGATGCGTTTTTCATCATTATTGTTATTGTGTTATCACTGTTGTAAAAGAATATTAGCATTATTGTAATTATTACCATTATCTTTATTATTCTTATTATTATCATTTTTATCATTATTGTCGTTTCTGTTTGCATTAATGATAGTATTAGTATAATCCTTGTAATTGCTTATTATTAATGTTATTATATTATTATGTTATTATTATCATTATTAATAGTAGTACTATCCTTACCATTATCATTATTATCATTATTATTAGTAGTATTATCATTACCATTGTCATTATTATCATTATTATCATTATCATTATTATTATTTCATTATTATCATTATTAATATCTTTACTCTTAGTACTATTATTACTAACATTATCATTATCATCAATATCATTATTACCGTTATCATTATCCCCATTACCATTATTATTGATATTATCATTATCATCATCATCATCATCATTACTACTATTACTACCACCACCACCACTACTACGACTACAATTATTATCAATATCATTATTGTTACCATTACCATCCTTATTATCATTATTGTTATTAGTATAATTCTTATCATCATTATTAATATTATCATCAATATTATCCTTATTGTTATCATTACTGTTGTCATCATTATTATTATCATCATCATTATTATTATCATTGTTGTCATTGTCTTCATTATCATTATCATTTTTATCATCAGTTATTATCATTGTTATCATCATTATCATTATCATTCTTATCATCATTATTATCATTGTTACCATCATTATTATCATTGTTACCATCATTATCATATCATTGTTATCATCATTATCATCATTTTCTCTTCAGTCCTGCATTTAAAGGGGACAACCACTGCCCTGACAAGTGCCCGGAGCAAGGCAAGAAGGCAAGGGAGGGCGAGCCGAAGACGAGCCCGAACGCAGAGACCAGCAGGGACAGGCGGGGCGTTTCAATAGAAAAAAAATCCAGAGTTGCGGATTTCAGCCAGTTCAGTAATACGCAAAATCGACTTTGGCGGATTTTGTGGGCTCAGAGAACTAGGTTCCCATTGAGCTAGGAACTTGAATCCGGACACACTATATTTTTAGATCTTAAAGTGTTGATTTTTAGAAAGATTTGCCGCTTATTCTGGAGCTACGGAGGGTGCCCATCGCACTTAAATTCAGCAAAGAGGTTTGTGTATAATATATATATATATATATATATATATATATATATATATATATATATATATATATATATATATCTAT
>NW_020870858.1:747065-755568 GCF_003789085.1 Penaeus vannamei
AGGACAAATATTTGCATTTGTTGGCACAAAAAATAATATACAGACACAAATGATCCACTCCACAAGTGAAGGAAAAACATTGCAGAAAACTCCACTCACAGCCTAATTCCGCTCAGTCCTCTCAAGTTTCACCCCTATCTTGCTGTGCATGCCATGGTGAAGACAATATTTGCCATGCCCTATTCATGGCAATTTAGAATATTTAATAAAGGTTGTGTGGAGTTAGGTACATAGTCTCAGGCGTGTGCTCATCCATTTTGTAAAGAATTGGCACATTTTCTTCACAAACTAATGACAAGGGTGATATAGAGGATGTAAGATTCAAGATTTCCAGGCACTCTGTGTTAGATACTCTCCCAGTGATAAGAGAAAATGACATGAATTGAGGATGTGAGAAATAAGCAAGACAGAATTCAAGCCTAAGGGATATTAGATGATATTAGATTGTACTTAGCCGTGTCGTGACAATAGACACTGGCAATTAGTTCCATCATGACTAGGCTGTTTATAGGGTGCAGAAAGAACTGTTTCACCATTTATATGCAAAATGTCAAGCGAATAACAAAATCAGATTCTTAATTCAGGTGTAAATTTAGGTGTGGTGTGTGGTTTACAGACAGCAAATTATTCCTAATCCCCACAATCCGGATTATGTTATGGTCCTGTCGTGGAAAAATCTGGGTCACCGGCTAGGTGGTGTGAATATGCCATTATCAAGGAAAAGGGCCACGGGCCAGGTGACATGAACTAGTAGTCATGAGGGAAGGCGCGAGGGTGACAGAAAAGACTTGCCACTAGTGCACCAACCTCTTGGAGTGTGATTCGACTCGTTAGGTGCTTAGAAGGGGGCTTTAAATTATTCCTTTTGATTAACAAATGTGGAATGTAACATGCGTAAGCAGTGAGCGCTGGCTCCAGGAAGGACATCATTTCCCTGCTGCGCACCGTATTCCTGGCCGCTTTGACCGATGGCAAAGGTTGTCTTATGTAGAATTGAACGAAAAATTAGATATATGACACAAAAGTGCCTTTCTTTTTTTCTGAGTTATTTATTACATACAGAGATGATGATGAGCTTGTGCAAGGAAAATAAGCTATTACCATCTGGATAAAGCAAATCAAAGGACAAATGTGGACATTGAAAATGTCCAAAGGGCTATAAAAGAAAATAAATAAGTAGATAAAAGGTAAAAAATAGAAAAAATAAAAACTTTGCAAAGGGAAGGTATAGAGTCTTGTCACTGCTCATGGGTGTTAGTGCGTGACTGGCCTATGCATGCCCAGGGTGTTGGCTAGTTATACTTATGTAACCCACTGCTCGTGTTTTTGGCACTGTGATTTCAGTGACACAGCCGGATCCAATGGTATAAAGTAACTATATTATTTTATGACTAATATCATTATTCAGTCTCCACTTCACACTGTATCCTTCATCCACACCATTGGCTAAGCAGTTATATATGTTGTATGGTTAGAACAGTTTACAAGGCTAGGGATTAGGTAGGAAAAGTGTCTTTTTCATCTATTTGTCTTGTCAAAACCTCTTTCCTGCACTGTTTTGGTATCAGACTATTTGTCACTGACATTACCCCTTGCCCAATTTTTTTTTTTTTTTTTTTTTTCCCTGAAAAAAGATTATGAACAATATTTTCATTCTAACCAGCATCAAAGGATTATGGATGAAAATTTGCAGTCACAACAAGCAAGCCAAGATTGTTGGTTTATTACGATAGTACAGCAATCACTTCCTCTATTTATATTTATAGCTTATATGTTTCTCTTTTATATTATTCCATTTGCGGTGTTAGAATATATTTGTTGCTTTCAATAGAAGATTTCAGGTAAATGTTACTGGAAGGTCTTTGCATTGATACTAACCTAGTATTGATAGTTTAATTATTGTGCATACTGTCCATTTATACTACTGTTGTATCAGTGATAAGCTATATTGTTATAGGCCAGAAGGTTGGGGAGAACATGATATATACTAAGAAAGTTCGTAATATATAATTTGGGAATGCCATGATAAAAGGGTGGATCAGAATGTCAGTGGATGTGTCAATTTAAGCAATATCTCTTTCCTCGCAAGCCTCCCCCACAGGAACAAATACAGATTAGAAGGCAAGTGTTTGACCTTAGTGTGTAATCTCTGGTAGTCCGTTATAGAGCCCATATGCTGTTTTTTCTGTTTCCTTTTATTATTTTATTTTTAAAATAGAGTGTAAACAATATTTCTTTCTGTGAAGAAGTGTTATATAATGTAATGCATCTTCAATTTATATATCTTAATTTCACTCACAGAAATTGCCACAATGCCTTTGCCTACAGATACAAAATTTGCTGAATAAATTTTATTATATCTTTCCACAGATCTGACCTAGTGAGTAGGGTGAAGTACTGCAACACATTGCCAGATATTCCATTTGATCCAAAATTCATCAATTACCCATTTGATTCTAATAGGTAAGTACATTTAGTTTTTAGTAAGAACCCAGCACTGATATAAATTTAAGTCTGGATTGGAAATTTTGTATAGTTTGATCAAATATTATTCTGGAGATTTTTGCTGAAATTTGTCCTTTACTTACAGGTATGTGCGGTATAAACAAACCTCCTTAGAGAAGAATTATCGCTATGAAGTTCTCACTGAGCACGATCTTGGAGTTACAATTGACCTGATTAACCCAGAAGCTTACACGCCTCAGTCCAATGCACAACTGCATCCCACAGATGAGAGGTTGCTGGAAGATGACATTCTCACTCCACAGGTGAGACTAGGGGATGGGAATAGTGATTTTGGAATTCCTAATTCGTTAATACTTGAGCTTTTAGGAGGGAATCCTTGAGGCAGTGAGAGTTACTAGTATATAATGTAATACAAATTTGTTTGTTGTTGTTGTTGTTGTTGTTGTTATTATCGTTATCGTTATCATTATCATTATTATTATTATTATTATTATTATTATTATTATTATTATTATTATTATTATTATTATTAATGGCATTTCCAAACTTCAGGATGCTAAACGTTCTCGCCATCACCATGTCAATGTGTCATGGTTGCGAAGGACAGAGTACATCTCCACTGAGCCAACAAGATTCCAGCCTCAGACAATGGAGAAAATTGAAGCTACAGTCGGTTTTGCAGCTCGCAGGAGAAAGGCTACTGTATGTATATGCATATGAAACTAATGTATATGAATATATTTGAATCATATTAAAATATATTTCTAATCATATTAAATTTATCATTTGAAAAGTAGCAGAATGTATTATTTCTTAACTAACTTTTATATTTGGTTACTTTGTGATGAATTGCTTGATTCTATATTTATCCATCTATTTATCTCTCTAACTATCTATGTCTATCTATCTATATAATATATATATATATATATATATATATATATTATTATATTATATATATATATATATATATATATATATATATATATACATACACATACACAATCTATTTATATCTATGAATGGCATATTTCTTTATCAAGGGAACTTAGTCTAATAAAAATTTACCACTTACAGGATGAGAATGTATACACTGACAGAGAGAGTCAGCTGAGAGCAATTGAGAAGACCTTCCTTGAAGTTAAAGAGCCTTCAAGCACCACTACAGCAAGCCAGGGGTCACAGCTGTGGAAGAATTACCAGTATTCCCAGATTTCAGCCTTTGGAAGTACCCATGTGCCCAGGTCATTTTCGACTCTGACCCTGCTCCTGTGGGTAGACCAATGCCAGCCCAGCTTGAGGAAATGTCACAAGCAATGATTAGGTAAGATGTGGTTACCAAACGTCCAGCAGTTTATTAATTCTGTGCTTTAGTTTGGCAAGTAGAATAAGAGGAAATTTATACAAAATTCGCTAATGATTTATATAAACAAAGAATTAATTGAACTTGCAGTTATCTGTACTTCACTATTATTTATCAGTGAAGACCACTCACTCCCAACCAAATAGTTTTTACCTTATATATTTCTGGGAAAATGAATTCAGGCTATTAAGAGTCAATAGAGTCAGACTTCAATTATATTGTATTTTTATGCCTTGATTTAAACATTGACTTGTTACACACTTTTTTTTCATACTAGGGGTGTGATGGATGAATCAGGAGAACAGTTTGTGGCCTACTTCCTGCCAACTGATGAGACCCTAAAGAAGAGAAAACGAGATGCTGAAGAAAATGTTGACTACATGGATGAAGATGAGTATGACTACCTGATGGCAAGAGAGTACAACTGGAACGTTAAGAACAAGGCCTCAAAGGGCTACGAAGAGAATTACTTCTTTGTACTTCGTGATGATGGGGTTTACTACAACGAGCTTGAAACAAGGTAGGTTCATTATTCTTCACTCTGATTTCATATATATTTTTTTTATTTTTTCAGATCTATATATGGAAGTGAAAAAAAAGAAAGAAAGAAAAAGCAGTAATGATTGTTTTCGTGATATTTTGTACTTTTGTAAAGAATTTTGATATGGCATAGAAGATGTTGATAGATTTATATAATGTACATAGAAGATAGTACCAGTTTCTTCAATATGTACTAATACTTTTAAATCTGACCAAAACTCATTAGAATAATGGTCAAAGTAATTATTGTAATGACACTAACAATTCAGAGTATATTGATGGCTGAGAAATATTGAAAGTAAATCTTTCCCGTAACAGAGTGCGATTGAGCAAACGTCGACTGAAGCAAGGTCAGCAGCCTAACAACTCTAGGCTTGTGGTGCGTCATCGTCCTCTCATTGCGCAGGAACACAAGACACAGCGGTTTAGGGAACGAATGCTGGAACCACCTGGTGAGGATGAGGAAGAAGAAGAAGAGGAAGAGGAAGAGGAGGAAGAGATGGAGGTGGAAGAGAATGATAAAGGTATTGTGGATTGATTAATCTCCATTTCCTCTTTGATATAAAGCACCAAAATAATGAAGAAACCTTTTGATGAGTTACGTTAGTTATTGCCACCCGAATGCAGTAGTGTATTTAGAGGTAGAATTTCTCATTTTGAACATGTCATTTATCCAGTATCTAAAACATACCATCAGTTTTTATTGTAAAAGTCCTTTTTTTTATAATATATTAAATCAAATACTTGGTATGGAAATGCAGGTAGTGCCAAGGGGTCTGATGATGAGGGGCAGTGATCGCTCAAGGTCAGGCACTCCAATGATGGATAAAGGATGAGCAAGGGAGTCGATCGGGCTCACGCTCGAGGAGCCGGTCAGGTTCACGTTCACGAAGCCAGTCAAGAAGCAGTTCCAGAAGCAAGTCACGCAGCAAATCTCGCAGCAAGTCCAGAAGTCAGTCACGCAGCAGATCCCGCAGTGGTTCAAGAAGCAAGTCAAGAAGTAGGTCAAGGAGCAAGTCAAAGTCAAGGTAAGTACTTGTCTTCAACCTATTTGTTGCATTTCATATTGCACAACCTTTTCTGTTTGCAGTTTAAAGCTGCATTCAGTTCTTCTTAGCTCATTGCCGTTAGAGATAACATGTATGTATATGTCATGTCCACTGATTTTAGTTCATTTGTTGTGTTTGGACATTCATCAAGGGGTCCATTACTAGTTCTACCTATCTCAACCATTTTCTTTTCCTTGATATTTGGAAAGATTTGTTTTAATTTTTTGCTATTGCTATTAGTACTTTAAGGACATAATAACAAAATCAATAATAATAATAACATCCATGTCAGTAGCATTCAAAAAAACATTTTACCCAAAATTTAAGGAATGGGGAAATCAGGTTAGATCATGCAGGCCTAATAATTGACTTTTTGTGAACTGAGCACTTTTAGAGCCATTTCTGTGAATAGACTACACTGTTCACTAAACAAAACTATATTGGGCAGTTCATGTACCAGGAAGCTGTGGGTTAATGTACTCATCATACCCTTTGATTTTCTTTCTTTCTTTCCTTTCTTTTCCATTCTTTTTCATTTGTACACATTCTCTCTCCCTGTCCCTCTGTCATGTCTTATAATGGCTAAATTTTTGTGTAATTTTCAACTACAGATACAAACTGCATAATGAATTGATATTACTGTAAATTAATATTTGCAAAGTGACTCCTGTGACTTCAAATTCCACGAACATTTAAACTCATCATGTTATTTCTTCCTTGTGCATTTGCAGGTCTCGATCTCGTTCTGCTCAGGGTCCAGAGGATCCAGAGGATCCAGGTCTCGCTCTCGCTCCAAGTCCAAAACTCGCTCCCCATCCCGCTCACCTTCAAGGTCCCCAAGTGCATCCCTGCAAGGTCTGAAAGGTAAGGTTCTTTGCTTTATTTTTGCTTTTTTTTCTATCAAGATCATAAGGTTCTTATTTTTTGTTTGTTAGATAAAGGTTAGATAAATAGAAAATGGGCCATGCAAGTTTTTTAATGTGGGTTCATAGGTGGGAGGTAGAAGTTTACATATTTAGCATAAATAGAACATTTTGTCATTTTTTCTCAATGCATTTTCAGGCAGCATTTAGCTGGAGTCTGTGCATGTCTACCTTTTTAATTGGCTCATGCAAACTTTTTATAGAGACTCGATTAATTGGGTAACAACAAGCTTACAATACAGGAACTGTACTGTTTTTGGAACAGAAATATCTGTAACATGCATAGATGCAGGTACAGTGGTATTTAGACAATCTATATGCCTTCAAATATACAGCAGAGGCATTACCACTCAGACCATACCAAAGAGAAACAAGGGCTTTGGGTATTTCCTCTTCACTCTAGTTATATACAGGAAAATCAGACATTATTACATGCTTGAGGATGTTATATATCCTTGTTGAAGTTTTCCTGGTACACTAGAGACCTGTTTCATCTTTTAGATAGGGCAAGGTGGTAATACTGATATGTTTTGTGGTTGATAAACAGCTCTATTCTTCTTTTTTTTCTTTCTATTGTCTTTCTTTTTGTTGTTATTTTCATTTATTTATATATCTCCTGTATTGTAAGAAAAAAAAATACAGATCCAAAAAATGTAAATTACAGATCTGCGAAGTCAGCTGCATCGAGCAGATCGGCCAAATCAAACAAGCGGAGTCCAAGCCGATCCCCATCACAGCGAGGCTCTCCGGCACGCAGTAGGGCTTCAGGATCAGGGTCAGGCTCTGACTCAGGCTCTGATTCAGACTCTTCAGGCTCTGGTTCAGGCTCAGACTCAGACTAGAAGCAAGGTTTGGAGGGACTGTGTGCCTGAGATCAAGAATTACAAATACTTCTTGTTAAGAGGTCTTTGACAGGTTGTTTGAAGTACCTGCTAAATAATCTAAATTGAAGATCGTCAACATAGGATGCGAAGAAATGTACATAATTTGGTAAAAGCGTTATTCTTTATTAAAGTACAGTGCAACAATAGATTTAATATTTTATGTCTTGGTCAACAAGAACTAAGAGGTAGCAGATAGCAGAAACTATTTTAAATTGTGTTGACTGTGAAGACCTAAATACTCAAGGTTATACTTGAGATGAAATTTTTAAAGGTGTCAGATATTTATTTAAGGAAATGAGGCAATTCATACACTATGTATGTATGTATGGCAGTAAAACAGAATAAAGATTATATAGTCTTTCAATTTTCATGGCTTGATATTGACCTGTAATATCTTGTGAAATTGAATGTTTGTGGAAATAATATAATTGCTACTAAATGTCTTGTTTAGTTTGCTTTTTCCCTGTATGTTCTGGGGAGCATTTGTTTAAGTTTATCTGTTGTAGATGTTCAGTCAAGAAAACAAGTTCGTATTCTGTAAGGGATTCTTGTTTATTTTTTTCTGTAGTTAGAATGTTGATTTGTATTTTTGAAATCTTATCTGCTGCTAATATATGAAGGATAACATGATCCAACTTTCAAACAAAATCCCATTTACAAAATTAATCTACCATCATCATGGTAAAAATAAAGTATTTATGAAATAGATTTATGATTTCCTAGTTCCTGGCCCCAGTGTGTGTGTGGTGTTTGTGTTTGTGTGAGATATGATATATATATTATATTTATTATATTATTATATATTTTATATATTTTATATATATATGTTTATATATATATATATATATATATATTATATATATTATATTATATATATAATATATAATATAATATATATATATATATATATTGATGTATAAATATAAATAATTTGTGTGTGTGTAATATATATACATATTTTCATTATATATATATATATATATATATATATATATATATTAATAATTAATATATATATATATATTTATATATATAATATATTATTATAATATATATATATAATATTATATATATATATTATATATTATATATATTATATAATATATAATA
Organism: Penaeus vannamei; assembly: GCF_003789085.1. Taxonomy (NCBI): domain Eukaryota; kingdom Metazoa; phylum Arthropoda; class Malacostraca; order Decapoda; family Penaeidae; genus Penaeus; species Penaeus vannamei. The sequence goes on from NW_020870858.1 coordinate 755,401, forward strand.
TGTATATATAGTATATGTATATATATTATATGTATATATAAATGTATATGTATATATATGTATATTATATATATATATGTATGTAATATATATAATATATATATATATATATATATATATATATATAATATATTATATATATATGTAATATATATATATATAATATAT
>NW_020870858.1:765378-772878 GCF_003789085.1 Penaeus vannamei
CTCTCCACTTTATTTTCTATTTTATATATTTCTAAGTTTGATAAGAAAAGAGGAATAATGACATATACATGCAAATTTATAAGTCTGCGTAAAACATCCAGTATTAAAGAAACTCAAAACAGGAAAACTGATATGCCGTTTAAAATGCTACAACAAATAAATGAAAATATTAAACAACAATTATTAACATAATTGTACAACTTTCCGACTCTTCCTAGGCGTTGTTTGGAGCAACGAAAATTGCCCCCCGTTACTATGCCAATGGGTAACAGTGGAAATGTCTGACTACTTTTCATTATTTGAATTTAATTGTTTGAGGTCTATAAAATTCCTTAGGTCTTTCTTACACTGATGATTACTTATAATCTATAGAAGACTGATTAGGTAATCAGCTTTATAAATAGAGTAATATATCGAAGTAACACGATAGTATACAGCAACAAGCAAAGCTAATTGTATACAGTGGAAAACCGCGATTTTACTTCTTAGTCTCATTGAAATAATAAAACCCTTAGTATTGTAGGGCGTTTAGAAAGTACTTTTAAATCTAGATATTTATTTATTTACAAATAGGTATAACAAAATAAATAAATAAACAAATAAATAAATAAACAAAATAATAATGATACATCATACATGCAGTAGAGGGATGAAGAAAATCAGAAAAGAGTACGAAATAAAGAGAGCGGGCATAATGTCGCTGAAGTACGAGTGGGAGAACACTACTAAGGTTGGCCGTAGTGCCGAGCAGGTGCGGCTTGTCCCTGGCTTGATGACTGACGCTGCTCTTCGCGGGCGCGAGCTTCGAGTTCGAGTCGACCACGTTCGATCTGCTCGAGGGCGTGGGCGGGGATTGGGTGGGGGAATGCAGGGGCGACGGGCAGGAAGGACGACTGAGGTTGGTAACCGTTAATATCGGCGACGAACTGAAGATTGAAGACTTGGCCATCTGGGAAGGTGAAGCTGAAAGGAAACCATAGGTTGTCATATATATATATATATATATATATATATATATATATATATATATATATATATATATTATATATATATATTGTGTGTGTGTGTGTGTGTGTGTAAGGGTACGTTTGTATATATATGTTTGTATATGCATGACAGACTTGATTATATAGTTCACTGTTGTTTAAATGCCCTGTACACCCGAAACAGGTACAAAAACCTTTCTGCATGTGTAAAAATGTGAAGAGAGAACGAGCTAACCTCACGGTTCCCTGCTGGGCGCCACCTGGACCGCCAGACTCGTGCCTGACGATGCCATCCCCAGTCTCCACGTCAAAGCTGTAGGTGCCGTCAGCGGCAGGATGGACTCGCTCGTCGCGGATGATGGGGATCTGCTGGACGGGCGAGGATGTGTGTGGTGCATGGGCGTCGTAGGAGAGGGACGGCCTCTCAGCCACAGCCACAACCACCAGCAAGGACAGAATCAGCTGGAACGTTTATATTTTTTAGTAAATATTGTTGATTTTACTAAATTCATTACTACTACTTTCAAACACTTTATGGCGCTTGGCATGGAGCCATAATGCTAAAGAACAGACTTACTGTCTTCATGTTGATATTGATGTACTTCTAGTGGATATTGCAAGAAGTGATGCTGGTTCGCAGGCCTGGCGCCTTATATATACCCCTCAGAGAGGAAAAGTAGGTCGCGATAAGAAGTAACATTTACATTCCCTATATACCTGTTGTATATAGCAATCGATATATAGCATTGCATGTATGTTCACGTACGTACGCATGTGCATCTATATCTTTGTATATATTTATTAAAAAAGATAAATAAGCGGGAGACTGGGATTCGATACCAATCGGGGAATTTTTCCAGTATAGATATGTATTTTTTCAGTATGTATATATACAGAACCACACACACACACACATACACGCACACACATACACACACACGCACACACACACACGCACACACATACACATATATAAATCATACAGGTTATATTGAAAATAAGTTCACCTCATTCAGAAGTTCCTAATTTATATCGAAGGTCTCCAGTACCTAGGGATTATACTAAAATATATTGAATATCTAAGTATCAACTTAAAGATCATAGTAGTGAAAGAAAAAATGTTTATCTTTATTCTTATTCGTTGAAAAAGAAAACAATTTAATCTAATTACCTCCCAGAAAAAAGACATGGATAAATATACGTACATATACATGTATACCTACATATTTACATGTATTAGAAAACTTTTGAAAATATAGAGAAGTCCATCATCTAATCTGGGCAGAATGTCAGCTGTTTTTATTTTTTTATTTTATTTTATTTTTTTTGTGTTTATAACGATTTCACTTCAATCAGTCCTTCTAAATTGAAAGTTTCCAATGGCCAGGGATCGTAACCAATATTAACAGAATATATAAATGAATATTGAAGTCGTAGATTATTTTAGTAGAGAAATCGATCTTAACATGATTTGTTAGTTTTTTTTCGATGAAAAAGGAAAAACAAAATTTACTAATCTAAGAGATAAACGAACTGTTTCCATATTAAAAAAAAAAAAAAAAAAAAAAAAAAAACAGAGGAAAGAAGTAACCAGATTTACGGCACGGCCACCGTTAAAAATGACATAGTTAATTAGGATTCGTGAGGACATTTAGATATGAATTAGTTATATCCTATTGTAGTTCTGCCAACATTGAAAACGTATTCCTCGGTAGTATAGTGGTTAGTATCCCCGCCTGTCACGCGGGAGACCAGGGTTCGATTCCCCGCCGGGGAGACCTTTTACTATCAGAACGACAACTTTGACATAATTCACCGTAGAGTTTACTTCATTTCTAGTAAAGCAAAACGGGACAGTTGTGATTGACATGAGACTGGTGAGTTCGTTTCCAAGTAAATATTTCTTTTACCAGATGCTTAAAAAATCCGTTTTAAACCTTTGTCCTACCTAAAACTTCTGATAGTTCGATCTGCATTGAATAGTGTAATGTTAAGGAAATCTAATAGCTTAAAATAAGTATCTTTTTATAATCTATTTTAATTGTTATTAAATCGCGCATATATTATTTCAGACAAACTAACACTAATTTGTTAGCGAAGAACATATCCCTGTGAAACTTTTGTGACTGCAGAAAAAGACACTGTTTTGCCCGAGATTAAGTAATCTAATTATTGTTAATCTAATGAACAGATGGATCACATGAAGGGAAAATTTAATAGCTTAAAGTAACTTCCTTTATATTTTTCATCAATGTAAGAAAATTGTTTTTTATTCATTATTTTTATATAATCACCGATTTAATGGCTTATTAATATTCGTATAAAAAAAATACTTTTAGACGTGGTTAAATTTCGCTCATTAGGGTGGTTCGGTGTGATAGCAACTGGTAATGTCTTGTGGTCTCATGTATCGAAATTTGAATGTTATACATACCTCATACGTTGACACGCAAAAGCTAATGTGAAAAGGAAAGTTTATTTTCTTGTTTTTGCTTATATAGGTTTATGTACCAGGATACCACATTGTTTAGAAATACCAACAGAAGTTTGATTTACATTTATTTATAACATAAAACACTGTGCATAGCAAAACGTTACATAGCATTCATATAGTGGGTCAAAAAAAGAAAAAAGAAAAAAAGATTGGGGTAGGAAAAGAAGGTAACTAGAACATGTTAAAGTTCAGTGGGAAAACATTACTGAGGTTGGCCATAGTGCCGAGCAGGTGTATCTTGTCTTTGGCTTGATGACTGACGCTCCTCTTCGCAGGCGCGAGCTTCGAGTTCAGTCGACCACGTTCGATCTGCTCGAGGGCGTGGGCGGGGATTGGGTGGGGGAATGCAGGGGCAGGAAGGACAACTGACGTTAGTAACCGTTAAGATCGGCGACGGACTGGAGATCGAAAACTTGGCCATCTGGGAAGGTGAAGCTGAAAGGAAACCATAGTATATATATATATATATATATATATATATATATATATATATATATATATATATATATATATATATTCATATTTACACACACGCACACACACAGACGACTTTTACATTCATTGTCGTTTAAGGCCTTGTGTATACGAAGCAGGCTTACACATTTTTCTTTTTCAGTGTAATTTTTTGGAGTGAATGAACTAACCTTACGGTTCCCTGCTGGGCGCCACCTGGACCACCAGACTCGTGCCTGACGATGCCATCCCCAGTCTCCACGTCAAAGCTGTAGGTGCCGTCAGCGGCAGGATGGACTCGCTCGTCGCGGATGATGGGGATCTGCTGGAGGGGCGAGGATGCGTGTGGTGCAGGGCGTCGTAGTAGAGGGACAGTCTCTCAGCCACAGCCACAACCATCATCAAGGACAGAATCAGCTGGAACGTTCATATATGTGAGTATTATTGACCTTCCTACTATTCTACTACTACTTACTAATACTTCATGACGTTTGACATGGAGACAGAATGCTCAGAATACACAGACTTACTGCCTTCATGTTGATAGGATTGATGTAATTCTAGCGGAGACTGCAAGAAGTGATGCTGGTTCGCAGGCCAGGCGCCTCTATATACCCGTGAGAGAGGAAATGTATGTCGCGAGAAAACCATTTCTCTCTGAACACTGAGTATGTGTAAACAGTGAGTATACTCGTGTATATATATATATATATCTATATATATATCTATATATATATCTATCTATTATATATATATAAATGTAGATGATAATACATGTCTGTAAATGCACGGGGAAGACTTTTAGATGGTCATCAATTTTCGATATTTCTTAAAAACAACAAACAAACGAACATCAAATTAAGGAAAATGATTATGAAATGAATGTCAGCTAGTAAATAGTTTATATGCAGGTGATATAAATAACCTTAATTGTCCTTTATTCTCAAATACGACTGGTAGAAGCAAAGGACAAATCAAGACGTGAGGGGAAGGAGCACCAGAATCTAGTAAGAATCGCATCCATAATGTTTTATTACAAACGTTTCAGTACTTTTGTCATGCCCTGCTTACAAATAGTTTAGAATAATACAGTGGTAATTTTATGTAGAAAAGCCACAGCCACAACCACCATCAAAGACAGAATCAGCTGGAACGTTCATGTATGTGAGTATTATTGACCTTCCTACTATTCTACTACTTACTAATACCTCATGACGTTTGACATGGAGACAGAATGCTCAGAATACACAGACCTACTGCCTTCATGTTGATAGGATTGATGTAATTCTATTGGAGACTGCAAGAAGTGATGCTGGTTCGCAGACCAGGCGCCTCTATATACCCGTGAGAGAGGAAATGTATGTCGCGAGAAAACCATTTCCTCAATTTTCGATATTTCTTAAAAAAAAAACGTACATCTTAATTAAGGAAAATAATTATGAAATGAATGTCAGCTAGTAAATAGTTATTTGATATATGCAGGTGTTATTAATAACCTTAACTGTCCTTTATTCTCAAATACGACTGGTAGAAGCAAAGGACAAATCAAGACGTGAGGGAAGGGCACCAGAATCTAGTAAGAATCGCATCCATAATGTTTTATTACGTTTCAGTACTTTTGTCATGGCCCTGCTTACAAATAGTTTAGAATAATACAGTGGTAATTTTATGTAGAAAAGCCTAGAATAAACAAAAATACAAACATTCATTATATAGTTACATATAATTCACTTTAGAAAACAAAGAGCACCTTAACTCTATAACAGCCCTTGATGGCAAGACCTTTTTTTTGGTTTTGTTTTTCCTACCTGACTCAGTTTCCACGAGATGATCTCTGTTTACTAACCTGAATATAGCTTAAGCCTTCGTCTAAGATTGGAAAAGCTTCCTCCCCGGCGGGGAATCGAACCCCGGTCTCCCGCGTGACAGGCGGGGATACTAACCACTATAATACCGAGGAAAACATTTTCACATTGGAAAGTAAAACTACAAGAGGATATATTTAATTACTTATTATTATAACTTATTATACATTTCTACATCTTCAAGTGCTTACAAATATGTGCGTAAGAAACAGACGCTTTCATGCATGCATACACACACACAAACACACATACGCACACACACACAATCAAACAAACAAACAGATAGGAATATGAAAGATGAATAGATGGCTATGCATGTATTTGTGTATCTGTATAACATCGGTATCAAGATAGACTAGTAATAAACATCCACAGTAGATACTGAAACGTTTCGGATTACTTCAGCAAGTACACGAACAGGGACAATCCCTGACTTCTCTTACGCATCATAAATAATAAACACAAAATTCAAGCAACTGCCTTAGAACTGCATATATGAATGAAATCTTGTTTCTTCTCAAATCTAAGCCACGCCCACCTCCTATGACGTCACCAGATAGAAAGCATATCTATCATTGTCTATCATCAAACACACCCTGAAGTCTCTTCAGGGTGTGTCGAGACCGAAGATTGATATCAACTGGCACGAAGAAGGTTATGCTAGTTCTTAGCAGAGAACGACGAGGTTAATTCATTTTACAAATTATTAGTTCTTACGCAAGGATTTATCATATATGCATGGATGCACTATGGTAATATATTTACAGTCCAAAGCCTAGGGGTGAACTAATAAAATATAGCGTGTCTTACCTCCCCATTCACGAAAGGCCAAGCCCTCGATATTCAGTTTACTGCTGACGTTGACGGTTACCGCAGTCCCCCTTCCTGCCCATCATCGCTCCCACGTTCCTCTAACCAGTCGCCACCCACGCGGCAACAGGATAGGGAAGAGATCGCGCCCATGAAAAGCAACAAGCCCTTCTTGCTACTCGAAATTTTGTTTTACATTCACATTTATCATCGTCCGCATGACTGGGTGCCTGTGGTATGTCGATTTGTTATTGCATGCTGTTCTATCTATCAGACTTAATATTATCCCTAAAAAGATACAAAACCTAATTCCAAAAGAATATATCCTATATGTATTAAGTAACTGAAAGGGCATACGAAGTTACTGAATTACAATAGCTAAAATATCAACAACAAGAAACTCAAATACTGCCAAACGAACTTTGACAAAGTTCATTTGGCAGTATTTGAGTTTCTGTAATGCGTTATAAATGCAAGAGTAAAACGATAACATTACAGGAACGTGGACTGACAATGAACATGTCGGCCATAAACGAATGAAGAATATACAAAAACATGCAATTATCGAATTATATTACAATAGCTGTCTCGTTAAATTCTCACTAACAAAGGTATTCAGTTTTCTAATGATAAACGTTTACCAGCCTTTACTAAAGACAACAGACTGTGAGGAATTATAATTCTTGCAGACTTTAATATTTTTCCATGTAATAGCAATGAAAAGGAAATTTACGGGTTACAGAGAATGCATATGATAAGTGAACGAGATTAAATTATACATTTCATGGAAATGAGTAAAAGGACTGCTTTTGCATCATGAGAACTCACTTATTTCTCATTTCTGAAGTTAGTTTTATGTATGATTATGTATACTTACATCTAGTTTAGATTT
>NW_020870858.1:777878-800378 GCF_003789085.1 Penaeus vannamei
ACTATCGAACATGAAGACCGTAAGTTGATGGTTTTCAATAATGTGGTTATTACGTCAAGTATTACTAACCAGTCCTATTCAGATAAATGAATGTTCCAGCTGCTCCTGCCCTTGCTGGTGGTTGTGGCTGTGGCTGAGAGACCGTCCCTCTCCTACGACGCCCCTGCACCACACACATCCTCGCCCGTCCAGCAGATCCCCATCATCCGCGACGAGCGAGTCCATCCTGCCGCTGACGGCACCTACAGCTTTGACGTGGAGACTGGGGATGGCATCGTCAGGCACGAGTCTGGCGGTCCAGGTGGCGCACAGCAGGGAACCGTAAGGTAAGTTGAATCTCTCCCAGATTAAAATGCGCGTATGTAGATAGCATTATCAATATACTTTTATTTGTACACACGTACATATTCTAGGTATAATGATGTGCCATAGTCTATGAAGATAGGCCCACTCACACGTTTTACTGTTTTTTCAGCTTCACCTTCCCAGACGGCCAAGTTTAATCTTCAGTTCGTCGCCGACGTCAATGGTTACCAACCTCAGTCGCCCTTCCTTCCAGTCGCCCCTGCATTCCCCCACCCAATCCCCGCCCACGCCCTCGAGCAGATCGAGCGTGGCCGACTCGAACTCGAAGCTCGCGCCCGCGAGGAACAACGTCAGTCATCAAGCCAGGGACAAGCCACTCCTTCTCGCCTTTATGGTCAACCTCAGTAAAGTGGCCTCTCTGTGAACTCCGACATCCCTATATTTGTTCTCGCAACATCACACCATTCTTCATCACTTTGTTACTTCTGTGTGGCATGACGATTTGTAGCTGATATAGCACTGACATATCTATAAATATATAACTATAACTTCGAGTTTGTTTCCTGTCTAACTGCTCTGAAGAGGTTTAATGCTGAAAATAAGGTAGGGAGAAAGAAGGCACTTCAAAATTCCCTTCAGTATCGACTTTCATCAGTTGCGCCCTTAGGCATCGCGCATTGCAGCATGCCGAAAGTTTCACTTGAAATTCACAAATTCATTCAAAGAACGAAAATATGATAGACCCAACATCCAAATTCACAAAAAAAAAATGGTCTAAATATCACATGATACAAGAACATGCAGAAACTGGCATTACTACATTTCTCTTGGGATTGAAATCACGTTACCTTTGTGATACCCATACGAACAATGGCGAGAAAAAAGGGAAACAACAGATTTACACTGTAGGAATCATATAGTAAAACACGGAAGCCAAATAAAGGATGTGTGTGTCCTAAGAAGTCATGTGAATCGCCATGCATTCCATTGATCTTAACAAACTACCCGATCTTCTTTAATATAAAAAAACACGGAGAACAAGAAGTCTATCAATTAGATCAACGAGGCGGACAGGTTATGGTTATCTCAGGAATGTTTTTGCAAAAGGTTACTCTGATAAATTTTATTTTCTCTAACAGTAATTCATTTAATCTCTTGTTGTATGTCCACACATTATACATGCACATAAATACTTACAATTATATACACATAACACACACATATATATACGTCTGTGTGTGTGTACATGTGTGTGTATATNTCTTTTATAATCTATTTACAATGTTATTAATCGCATTATTTCAGACTAAACTAACACAGAAAATAATTTGTTAGCGACGATCTGATATCCTTGTAAAACTTTTGTGACTGCAGAAAAAGACACTGTTTTGCCTGAGATTAAGTAATCTGATTATTGTTAATCTAATGAACAGATGGATCACATGAAGGGAAAAATGTTATAGCTTAAATTAACTCCCTAGTTCATATTTCTTTTTATGAGTATAAGAAAATTGTTCTTTATTCATTATTTTGTATATTCACCGATTTGATGGCTTATTAATATTTGTAATAAAAATTAGTTTTAGACGTGGTTAAATTTCGCTCATTAGGTTGTTTCGGTGATAGCAGCTGGTAATGTCTTGTGGTCTGAAATATCGAAATTTGAATGTTACATATACTTTATACGTTGATACACAAAACCTATTGTGAAAAGGAAAGTTTTATTTTCTTGTTTTTCTTTATATAGGTTTATGTATCAGGATACCATATTGTTTAGAAATACCAACAGAAGTTTGATTTACATTTATTTATAATATAAAACACTCAGTGCATAGCAAAACGTTACATAGCGTTCATATAGTGGGTCAAAAAAAAAAAAAAAAAAAAAATTGGGGGTAGGATAACAAACTAGAACATTTCAGGTTCAGTGGGAAAACATTACTGAGGTTGGCCATAGTGGCGAGCTGGTGCAGCTTGTCCTTGGCTTGATGACTGACGCTGCTCTTCGCGGGCGCGAGCTTCGAGTTCAAGTCGACCACGTTCGATCTGCTCGAGGGCGTGGGCGGGGATTGGGTGGGGGAATGCAGGGGCGACGGGCAGGAAGGACGACTGAGGTTGGTAACCGTTAAGATCGGCCACGAACTGAAGGTCGAAGACTTGGCCATCTGGGAAGGTGAAGCTGAAAGGAAACCATAGTTATATATATAGATTCATATTTACATATATACATAGACGATTTTTACATTCACTGTCGTTTAAAGGCCTTGTGTAAACGAAGCAGGTTTACACACGTTTCTGTTTCTGTGTAAAATTTTGGAGTGAATGAACTAACCTTACGGTTCCCTGCTGGGCGCCACCTGGACCGCCAGACTCGTGCCTGACGATGCCATCCCCAGTCTCCACGTCAAAGCTGTAGGTGCCGTCAGCGGCAGGATGGACTCGCTCGTCGCGGATGATGGGGATCTGCTGGACGGGCGAGGATGTGTGTGGTGCAGGGGCGTCGTAGGAGAGGGACGGTCTCTCAGCCGCAGCCACAGCCACCAGCAAGGACAGAAACAGCTAGAATGTTCATATATGTTAGTAAATATTGTTGATTTTACCAAATTTCATACTACTACTACTTTAAAATGACGCTTGACATGGAACCAGAATGCTAAGAAACAGACTTACTGTCTTCATGTTGATAATATTGATGTACTTCTAGTGGATATTGCAAGAAGTGATGCTGGTTCGCAGGCCTGGCGCCTTTATATACTCCTCAGAGAGGAAATGTAGGTCGCGATAAGAAGTAACATTTACATTCCGCTTTTTAAGCAACTGTTGTATATAGCAATCGATATAAAGCATTGCATGTATGTTCACGTACGCACGCATGTGCATCTATATCTCTGTATATATTTATTTAAAAAGAAAAATAAGTGGGAGACTGGGATTCGATACCCAGTCGGGAAATTTTTCGAGTATAGATATGTATTTTTTCAGTGTATATATACAGAACCACACACACACGCACGCGCGCACGCACGCACACACACCTACAAAATTACAGGTCATATTGAACATAAATTCACCTCATTCAGAATTTCCTCATTTATATCGAAGGTCGCCAGTACCTAGGGATTATACTGAAATATATTGAATATCTAAGTATGAACTTAGAGATCATTGCAGTGAAAGAAAAAATGTTTATCTTTATTCGTATTCGTTGAAAACTGAAAACAATTTAATCTAATCACCTCCCAGAAAAAAGACGTATAAATATACGTACATATACATGTATACCTACATATTTACATGTATTAGAAAACTTTTGAAAATAAAGATAAGTCCATCATCTAATCTGAGTTTAGGGATGAAATTCAGCTGTTTTTTTTTTTTTTTTTTTTTTTTTAGTGTTTATAACGATTTCACTTCAATCAGTCTTTCTGAATTAAAAGTTCCAATGGCCAGGGATCGTAACCAATATCAACAGAATATATAAATGAATATTGGAGTCATAGATTATTTTAGTAAGAAAAATCAATCTTAACAGGATTTGTTAGTTCTTTCGATGAAAAAAGAAAAACAAAATTTACTAATCTAAGAGATAAACGAACTGTTTCCATATTTTAAAAGAAAAACAGAGGAAAGAAGTAACCAGATTTACGGCACGGCCACCGTTAAAAATGACATAGTTAATTAGGATTAGTGAAGACATTTTGATATGAATTAAATATATCCTACTGTAGTTCTGTCTTCAACATTGAAAATGTATTCCTCGGTAGTATAGTGGTTAGTATCCCCGCCTGTCACGCGGGAGACCTGGGTTCGATTCCCCGCCGGGGAGACCTTTTACTATCAGAACGACAACTTTAACATAATTCACCGTAGAGTTTACTTTATTTCTAGTAAAGCAAAACGGGACAGTTGTGATTGACACGAGACTGGTGAGTTCGTTTCCAAGTAAATATTTCTTTTACCAGATGCTTATTTTAAAAAAATCCGTTTTAAACCTTTGTCCTACCTAAAACTTCTGATAGTTCGATCTGCATTGAATAGTGTAATGTTAAGGAAATCTAATAGCTTAAAGATATAAGTATCTTTTATAATCTATTTTACAATTGTTATTAAATCGCATTATTTCAGACTAAACTAACACAGAAAATAATTTGTTAGCGACGATCTGATATCCTTGTAAAACTTTTGTGACTGCAGAAAAAGACACTGTTTTGCCTGAGATTAAGTAATCTGATTATTGTTAATCTAATGAACAGATGGATCACATGAAGGGAAAAATGTTATAGCTTAAATTAACTCCCTAGTTCATATTTCTTTTTATGAGTATAAGAAAATTGTTCTTTATTCATTATTTTGTATATTCACCGATTTGATGGCTTATTAATATTTGTAATAAAAATTAGTTTTAGACGTGGTTAAATTTCGCTCATTAGGTTGTTTCGGTGATAGCAGCTGGTAATGTCTTGTGGTCTGAAATATCGAAATTTGAATGTTACATATACTTTATACGTTGATACACAAAACCTATTGTGAAAAGGAAAGTTTTATTTTCTTGTTTTTCTTTATATAGGTTTAACAGGATACCATATTGTTTAGAAATACCAACAGAAGTTTGATTTACATTTATTTATAATATAAAACACTCAGTGCATAGCAAAACGTTACATAGCGTTCATATAGTGGGTCAAAAAAAAAAAAAAAAAAAAAAAAATGGGGTAGGATAACAAACTAGAACATTTCAAGTTCAGTGGAAAACATTACTGAGGTTGGCCATAGTGGCGAGCTGGTGCAGCTTGTCCTTGGCTTGATGACTGACGCTGCTCTTCGCGGGCGAGAGCTTCGAGTTCAAGTCGACCACGTTCGATCTGCTCGAGGGCGTGGGCGGGGATTGGGTGGGGGAATGCAGGGGCGACGGGCAGGAAGGACGACTGAGGTTGGTAACCGTTAAGATCGGCCACGAACTGAAGGTCGAAGACTTGGCCATCTGGGAAGGTGAAGCTGAAAGGAAACCATAGTTATATATATAGATTCATATTTACATATATACATAGACGATTTTTACATTCACTGTCGTTTAAAGGCCTTGTGTAAACGAAGCAGGTTTACACACGTTTCTGTTTCTGTGTAAAATTTTGGAGTGAATGAACTAACCTTACGGTTCCCTGCTGGGCGCCACCTGGACCACCAGACTCGTGCCTGACGATGCCATCCCCAGTCCACGTCAAAGCTGTAGGTGCCGTCAGCGGCAGGATGGACTCGCTCGTCGCGGATGATGGGGATCTGCTGGACGGGCGAGGATGTGTGTGGTGCAGGGGCGTCGTAGGAGAGGGACGGTCTCTCAGCCGCAGCCACAGCCACCAGCAAGGACAGAAACAGCTAGAATGTTCATATATGTTAGTAAATATTGTTGATTTTACCAAATTTCATAATACTACTACTTTAAAATGACGCTTGACATGGAACCAGAATGCTAAGAAACAAACTTACTGTCTTCATGTTGATAATATTGATGTACTTCTAGTGGATATTGCAAGAAGTGATGCTGGTTCGCAGGCCTGGCGCCTTTATATACCTCTCCTAGAGGAAATGTAGGTCGCGATAAGAAGTAACATTTACATTCCGCTTTTTAAGCACCTGTTGTATATAGCAATCGATATAAAGTATTGCACACATGTTCACGTACACACGCATTTGAATCTATATCTCAGTTTATATTTATATAAAATAAAGAAGATAAATAAGTGGGAGACTGGGATTCGATAGCCAATCGAGGAATTTTTCCAGTATAAATACATTTTTTCAGTGTGTATATATGTACAGAACCACACAACCACACACACGCACGTACACATACACATCCATATACAACTACACACACACATAAATTATACAGTTCATTCTGCCTTTTCTGGTTTAAAGTTACTGCTCTCCAGTACCTAGGGATTATACTAAAATAGATTGATCATATCAACTTCAAAATAATTGCATTTGAAAAAGAAATCAATCTAATTTGATTACCTCCCAGAAAAAACTGTATAGATATATGTAAATATAAATATTTTTCTACATATCTACTTGTATTAAAAAAATGTAAATGAGTCCGTCCTCTATCTGAGTCTAGAGATGAGATTTTAGAGTAGGCAAAATGTTAGCTTTTTTATTGATTTAGTGTTTATGACGATTTCACTTCAATCAGTCCTTCTAAACTAAAAGTATAGAATTTTCAGGGATCGTGACCAATATTAACTAAATATACAAATGAATATTGAAGTCGTAGATTGATTTAGTGAAAGAAATCAGTCATAACATGATTTTTAAATTTTTCGATGAAAAAACAAAACGAAAAACAATTTACCAATCTAAGAGATAAACGAATTATGTTTCCTTATTTTAAAATAGAAACAGAGGAAAGGTGCGCGGCACGACCACCGGTAGAAATGACAGAATTAGTGAGGACTCTGAACAAAAGAATTGTGAAAAGACATTTAGATATTAATTAAATATATAATAATTTAGGTTTACTTTCAAATAAAAATGTATTCCTCGGTAGTATAGTGGTTAGTATCCCCGCCTGTCACGCGGGAGACCGGGGTTCGATTCCCCGCCGGGGAGACGTTTTACCATCTGGACGACAACCTTAACATAGCTCACCGTACAGTTTACTTCGTTTCTAGTAAAGCATAAGGGGACAGTTATGATTGAGACGAAGTAAATATTTCCTTTACACGCGATACCATAAATAAATCTTTGTTACCAGATGCTTATTAAAATCCGTTTTAAACCTTTGTCTTATCTAAAACTTCTGATAGTTCGATCAGCATTGAATAGTACCATTTTTAAAATTCCATTAAATCGCATGTCATAACATACATTATTTCACAGACTAAACTAACACTGGGAAAATAATTTGTTAGCGAAGATCTGATATCCCTGTAAAACTTTTGAGACTGCAGAAAAAGACACTGTTTTGCTTCATATTAAGTGATCTAATTATTGTTAATCTTGAGAACAGGGGGATCACAGAAGGGAAAAATTTATTAGCTTCAAGTAACTCCCTTGTTTATATTTCTTTTCATTATATGAAAATTGCTTTTTATTCATTATTTCATATATTCACCGATTTGATGGCTTATTAATATTCGTAATAAAAATTGGTTTTAGGCTTGGTAAATTTGGCTCATTAGCAGCTGGTAATGTCTTGTGGTCTGAAATATCGAAATCTGAATCATATATACTTTATACGTTGGCACGCAAAACCAAATGTGAAAAGGAAAGTTTTATTTTTTGTTTTTGTTTATATAGGTTTATCAGGATACCATATTGTTTAGAAATACCAACAGAAGTTTGATTTAGATTTATTTATAACATATAACGTTACATAGCGTTATATAATGGGGCAGAAAAAATGGAGTAGGATAACAGGTAACAAGAACATGTTGAAGTTCAGGTAGAAAACATTACTGAGGTTGGCCGTAGTGGCGAGCAGGTGCAGCTTGTCCTTGGCTTAATGACTGACGCTGCTCTTCGCGGGCGCGAGCTTCGAGTTCAAGACGTCCACGCTCGATCTGCTCGAGGGCGTGGGCGGGAATTGGGTGGGGGAATACAGGGGCGACGGGCAGGAAGGACGACTGAGGTTGGTAACCGTTAAGATCAGCGACGAACTGGAGATCGAAGACTTGGCCATCTGGGAAGGTGAAGCTGAAAGGAAACCATAGTTTGATATAGTTTCATATTTACACCCACATAGAGACGACTCTTACATTCATTGTCTTTTAAAGGCCATGTATATACAGGTTTACACACATTTATGTTTCAGTGTAATATTTTGAGAAGTGAATGAACTAACCTCACAGTTCCCTGCTGAGCGCCACCTGGACCACCCGACTCGTGCCTGACGATGCCATCCCCAGTCTCCACGTCAAAGCTGTAGGTGCCGTCAGCGGCAGGATGGACTCGCTCGTCGCGATGATGGGGATCTGCTGGACGGGCGAGGATGTGTGTGGTGCAGGGGCGTCGTAAGAGAGGGACGGTCTCTCAGCCGCAACCACAACCACCATCAAGGATAGAATCAGCTGGAATGTTCATACATGTATTACTGACCTTCCTACTATTCTAGTACTACTTACTAATACTTCATGACGTTTGACATGGAAACAAAATGCTTATAATACACAGACTTACTGCCTTCATGTTGATAGGATTGATATACTTCTAGTGGAGACTGCAAGAAGTGATGCTGGTTCGCAGGCCAGGCGCCTTTATATACCCGTGAGAGAGGAAATGTAGGTCGCGAGAAAGACCATTTTCCTCCTAACCATTATGTGGAAACAGTGAGTTTATATATATATATATATATATATATATTATATATATATATATATATATATATATATATACGCATAAATGTAGATATTACATATGTATAAATGTGTGTGTTTAAAAATATACACACATCTATGCATAAGCTTACACACCAAAACACACATATATGTACTTATGTGTACATAGCACTTGATACAAGCCTGTTTTTAATAATCTATCAATACATATTAACAGACACACACTCATATATATATATATATATATATATATATATATATATATATATATATATATATATATATATATATATATATTTGTGTGTGCACGTTTGCGTGCGTATGTGTGTACAGATTTATTTACTATTTTGAATCTTTATTATAATAATAATAATAATAATAATAATAATAATAATTATTATTATTATTATTATATTTGTTTTGCTTGAATCCAATCTTTGGATTGCCCACTTAGGAATATTTCCAATGCTTGCCAGGTAAGACATGCATGTATTATTTCAATATAAATATATATAAAGACACACACACACACACACACACACACACACACACACATATATATGTGTGTGTGTGTGTGTGTGTGTGTGTGTATTTATGTGTGTCTGTATTTGTGTGTTACACAGATTGTGAAATGTAAATTAGTCCACCATGTGATTTATGAGTCTAGAGGAGTTGATACCAAAGAAGGTACAGGGATATCCGAATGTAAACTATTCATTCATTTAGTGATCATTACAATTCTATCTCATTCAGTCTTTTTGAATTTAAAGTCTCTGGTATATCCGGAATGTCCAAAGATTGCAACGAATATAAATTAGATATTAAAGAATATTTGAGTCGTTTTTTATAATTTAATTTATCATTTGATTTGTTCATCTTTCGTTGAACAAAAACACGATGAACCCATTTCCTTAGAGTTTCATTACACATAAAAGTTATATTTGCTAATTTTAGCATAAGAATAGAGAAAAAAGTAAACAGAGGGATTGACAAAATGTTTTTGATCAATATATTTGTGAAAAAGACTTCTAGATATTAATTAAATCTATCCTGATTTAAATAAAGTTTCTCCGGCACATACATATTCCTCGGTAGTATAGTGGTTAGTATCCCCGCCTGTCACGCGGGAGACCGGGGTTCGATTCCCCGCCGGGGAGATGTTTTACTACTAGGACGACAAACTCAATATTCTCCGTAGAGTTCAACTCATGTATTTCTCGTACTGCATACAGTGACACTTTCTGTTGAAGCTGAGACTAGTATAAGCGTTTCCAATAAACATTTGTCTTGCAGATGGCGCCATAAATTTGTTTTTATTCCCACATCCTATATCTCTATATTGAAATGCTCGTGAAAATAAACTTTACTATTATTATTATTATTTTTTTTTATTGTATCTCAAAGTGGCTATGGTAATGCTCTGGAAAGTTCATAGAAGAAGAGGAGCTCAGGTCGTATCTTTCATCTCTTACTCTTACCGCTGTTATCAGATCACATAACGAAGTAACGTTATTACTCTCACAAATCGATTTAACTCGGACGAAAATAATCAGTTAACGAAGATTTTATATTTTGAAGTGTCTAGCAGAGGACCCTAATTTGATTCAGATTAAGGCAACTAATTATCTAATGAACAGGTGGATTGTACCAAGGAAAAAAAATAGCTTCAGGTACCTCATTTGTTTCTTGTTCTGTTTTCATAATAAGCAAATGAGAGATGTTCTTTATTTATTATCTTATATATAAAACAATTTGATGGTTTTGATATAATGCTTGTTTCTAAGATACTTGATAAAGATTAAATTTAAACGTAGTTAGATTTGGCTTATCAGTTTTCCGATTCATTTTTCAACGTTTTTAAAGGTTTGTGTATTAGAATACCTGATTGTTTAGAAATACCGATAAAAGTTTGGCATGTTTATTTATAACATTTAACACTCAATGCATAGCAAAACGTTACATAGCGTTCACATAGTGGAATTAATAATAATGATAATATATATATATATATATATATATATATATATATATATATATATATATATATATAATATATATATATGGATTGTAGTAGGATAACAGGGTTACAAGAACAAATTGTCGTTTAAGGTCAATGGGAAACATTACTGAGGTTGGCCATAGTGACGAGGAGGTGCATCTTGTCCCGGGCTTGATGACTGACGCTGCTCTTCGCGGCGCGAGCTTCGAGTTCAAGTCGACCACGTTCTATCTGTTCGAGGGCGTGGGTGGGGATTGGGTGGGGGAATGCAGGGGCGACGGGCAGGAAGGACGACTGAGGTTGGTATCCGTTAAGATCGGCGACGAACTGGAGATCGAAGACTTGGCCATCTGGGAAGGTGAAACTGAAAGGAAACCATAGCTTGATTATATATATATATATATATATATATATATATATATATATATATATATATATATATATATATATATATATATATATATATATATATATATATATATATATATATATAGAGAGAGAGAGAGAGAGAGAGAGAGAGAGAGAGAGAGAGAGAGAGAGAGAGATTCATATTTACACACACACAGAGACGACTTTTACATTCATTGTCGTTTAAAGGCCTTGTGTTTACGAAGCAGGTTTACACATTTCTGTTTCAGTGTAAAATTATGAAGTCCCCTGCTGGACGCCACCTGGACCGCCAGACTCGTTTCTGACGATGCCATCCCCAGTCTCCACGTCAAAGCTGTAGGTGCCGTCAGCGGCAGGATGGACTCGCTCGTCGCAGATGATGGGGATCTGCTGGACGGGCGAGGATGTGTGTGGTGCAGGGGCGTCGTAGGAGAGGGACGGTCTCTCAGCCACAGCCAACAGCAAGGACAGGATCAGCTGGAACGTTCATATATGTGACTGAGTATATTTTTTACCCTCCTGTTATTATAGTACTACTTACTAATACTTATGGCGCTTGACATGGAGACAGAATGCTCTGAATACACAGACTTACTGTCTTCATGTTGATAGGATTGATGTACTTCTACCGGAGACTGCAAGAAGTGATGCTGGTTCGCAGGCCAGACGCCTTTATATACCCATGAGAGAGAGGAAATGCAGGTCGCGAGAAAACCATTTCCCTCTTAAGCGCTATGTGTAAACAGTGAGTTTATATATATACATAAATGTAGATATTAAATATGTATGAATGTGCTTGAGTGTGTTTAAACATATACACAAACGTTTATGAATGTGCTCACCAAAATATACACAAACACACATATATATATATTTATATGTGCGTAGCATTTAGTACAAACCTGTTTTTAATAATATATCAATATATATTAACACACACACACACACACACACACACACACACACACACACACACACACACACATATATATATATATATATATATATATATATATATATATATATATATATATATATATATGCTTGTGCGCGTTTGCGTACCTATGTGTGACAGACTTCCTTTTTTGATTCATTATATACATATGTATATTGCTTGAATCCAGTCTTTGGCAGTAAAGTTATTTCTTCCTGTCACGCGGGAGACTGGGATTCGATTGCTCGCTTAGGAATAATTCCAGTGCTTGCCAGGTAAGACATGTATATATTATTTCAATATAAATATATGTATAGACACATACACATATATATGTATATAGATGTGTCTGTATTTGTGTGTTCCACAGCTTGTGAAATATCAATAAATGTCCATCATCTAATATATGAGTCTAAAGGAGTTAAGATACTAGAGCAAGTACAAGAACATCCAAATGTAAGTTATTCATTCATTTAGTGCTTGTGACAATTTACCTCATTTGGCACTCCCTCAGTTAGGATTAACAAAGTGTTTCTGATCAATATGTGAAAAAAAACTTATCAATTAAGTATATCCTGATTTAATACTAATTTCTCCACTGTTTCATTATATTCCTCGGTAGTATAGTGGTTAGTATCCCCGCCTGTCACGCGGGAGACCGGGGTTCGATTCCCCGCCGGGGAGATATTTTACTACTAGGACGGCGAACTCAACATTTCTCCGTAAAGTTCAACACAGGTATTTCTCGTACTGCATACGGTGACACTTTCTGTTGAACTTGAGACTAGTATAACTGTTTCAAAATAAATATTTGCATTGCAAGCGGCGCTATAAATTATTTTTTATTACCACATCCCATATCTTTATATTCATATGCTCATGAAAATAATCTTTTAAAAATCTTTTATCTTATCTCAAAGTGGTTATGGTAATTCTTAGGAAATGTTTATAAAAGTTAGTATCTAGATATTCTTATAAACCTGATGTGACTGGAAAAGGACACCAACTGAATTCAGATTAACTTAAATATTTATTGTTATCTAATGAACAGGTGGATTGTATCAAGGAAAAAAAAAGAATAGCTTCAGGTACCTCTTATTTTTCTTTTTTTGCATTACAAGTAATTGAAAGATGCTCTATATTCATTATCTTGTATATATAACAATTTAATGGTTACGATATAATGTTTGTTTCTAATATACTTAATAGATAAGATTTTAAATGTGGTTAAATTTGGCTCATCAGTTTGGTTCGGTGATAGCAGCTACCAATGTCCTATCCGAAAACCGAAATATGTATGTTACATATATTGTATACGTTGATACGCAAAGCCAAATGTGAAAAGAGATCATTCTTTTATTGATTTTATTTTTATTCTTTATTTTATTTATCTATTTCTCATTTTTTAAAAGGTGTATTAGGATACCTAATTGTTTAGAAATACCGACAGAAGTTTGACATATTTATAACTTATATAACACTCAATAGAAAAACGTTACATAGTGTTCACAGAGCGGGGTGATCACACACACACACACACACACACACACACACACACACACACACACACACACACATATCGGAGTAGGATAACAGGGTAATAAAAACATGCTGAAGAGCAGTAGGAAAACACTACTGAGGTTGGCCATAGTGGCGAGCAGGTACAGCTTGTCCCTGGCTTGATGACTGACGCTGCTCTTCGCGGGCGCGAGCTTCGAGTTCAAGTCGACCACGTTCTATCTGTTCGAGGGCGTGGGCGGGGATAGGATGAGGGAATACAGGGGCGACGGGCAGGAAGGACGACTGAGGTTGGTAACCGTTAAGATCAGCGACGAACTGGAGATCGAAGACTTGGCCATCTGGGAAGATGAAACTGAAAGGAAACCATAGCTTGAAAAAAAATATATATACATACACACACACACACACACACACACACACACACACACACACACACACACACACACACACATATAATTATATATATATATATATATATAATATATAATATATATATATATATATATTATTCATATTCACACACTCACGACTTTTAAATTCATTGTCGTTTAAAGGCCTTGTGTTTGCGAAGCAGGTTTACACATTTTTGTTTCAGTGTAAAATTATGAGGAGCGAATGAACTAACCTCACAGTACCCTGCTGGACGCCACCTGGACCGCCAGACTCGTGCCTGACGATGCCATCCCCAGTCTCCACGTCAAAGCTGTAGGTGCCGTCAGCGGCAGGATGGATTCGCTCGTCGCGGATGATGGGGATCTGCTGGACGGGCGAGGATGTGTGTGGTGCAGGGGCGTCGTAGGAGAGGAACGGTCTCTCAGCCGCAGCCACAGCCACCAGCAAGGACAGAATCAGCTGGAACGTTCATATATGTGACTGAGTATTTTTTACCTTCCTGTTATTATGGTACTACTTAATAATACTTCATGGCATTTGGCATGGAGACAGAATGTTCTGAATACACAGACTTACTGTCTTCATGTTGATAGTATTGATGTACTTCTACCGGAGACTGCAAGAAGTGATGCTGGTTCGCAGGCCAGACGCCTTTATATACCCTTGAGAGAGGAAATGTAGGTCGCGAGAAAACCATTTCTCTCTTAAGCGCTGACTCTGTGTAAACAGTGAGTTTATATATATACATAAAGGTAGATATTAAATATGTATAAACGTGTTTGTGTGTGTGCTTAAACATATACACATACGTTTATGCATGTGCTCACCAAAACATACACAAACACATATATATGTATCTATATGTGCGTAGCACTTGGTACAAACCTTTTTTTAATCTATCAATATATCAAGACTTCCTTTTTTGATTCATTATATACATTATGTATATTGCCTGAATCCAATTTTTGGCAGTAAAGTTATTTCTTCCTGTCACGCGGGAGACTGGGATTTGATTGCTCACTTAGGAATAATTCCAATGCTTGCCAGGTAAGACATGTATTTATTATTTCAATATAAATATATGTATATACACATACACACATACATGTACATAGATGTGTTTGTATTTGTGTGTTACACAGCTTGTGAAATATCAATAAATGTCCATCATCTAATATATGAGTCTAGAGGAATTAAGATACTAGAGCAGGTACAAGAATATCCAAATGTAAGTTATTCTTTCATTTAGTGCTTGTGACAATTTATCTCATTCAGCCTTTTTTAATTTAACGTTTCTAGCATATATGTAATACCTAGAGATTGCAACGAATATAGAGGAATATTTGAGTCATATTTTCTTTTTCTTTTCTTTTTTTGTGAAAGACAAATAATTTATAATTTAATTTGTTTGTCTTTTATTATGGAAAAACACAATTCACCCATTTTCTTTGTGAGCTTGTTTCATTAAATCTGAGTTATATTTGCTCATTTTAACGTAGGAATAGAAAAAGAAGTAAACATTTGGCACGCCTTCAGTTAAGATTAACCAAATGTTTCTGATCAATAGGTATGTGATTTTTTTTTTTTTTTTTTTTAATCAATTAAGTACATCCTGATTTAATACTCCGTATTATTGGAAAAAGGCGTCAACATTGAATCGACGAAAACTAACCTCATAGCATTGAAGATATATAATTAACAATCACTTTTCCTTAAATAAACTTGTCTCGGAAATTAATATTAACGAAGTTATTTAATTTTTAAAATAAATAAAAATTATTATAAAACGAGGTGGGATTTACACGGGAGCTGCGGGAATACTGACCAAATTCTTCACTGCGCATGCGCGTGGTCTCTCGTACACGTACTGTTCTTGTTATCTCGCCTGTGACGGTCAGTGTCACGATTTCATTGGTCAATTGTTTGGCGGTTAATTTAATAGCCAATGGGGAAAGAATTCACGAGGGAAACAGCCAATGAATAAACATTAGCTAAAATAGAAGCTATGAAATTCAATTTTCAAATTAGTCTCGCAATGACTTCTGTGTGTTTAGGATGTGGTATGAAACCATTCCAATTTATAAAAAGTTATTTTGAGCTTGAAACTATTACGTGAATACGGAGTTCTACCCTCTGAAATGCCCTGCGATCGGCCGTCGCGTCGCTGGTGCTCACGCAGACCTCTTCAGCGCTTCCGCTCCCGCAAGCCGCTCCATTGATATGACGACCCTCACCCCGGCCCCTCCACTGTATAGGTATGTTTTAGGTTTATTTTCCCTGAAGTGACTAAATGTACGGTGCTTCGAATGCGTACGAACGGCATGTGGAAGCGCCCGATGCCGACTTTGTCCGACGCTCTCTCCTGCCGTGAATACTTGGAGGATTCTTTGTTTTACTGGGCGGGGGTAGGGGGGCGGCAGCCCCATGCAGTGTAATTTTCGTAACTACCGACATGCGGGACCACCCGATGCCGAGTCTGTCCGACGCTTTCTCCTGCCTTAAATACGTGGAGGATTCTTTGTTTTTCTGGGCGGGGGTTGGCGGCAGCCCCCCATGGGTGGTTGCAGGGGGCACAGCCCCCTGCATTAAACAATATTATGACTAAATCGGTACTGTGATTACAGCAGAGAACGAGAATTCCATAGTGCACATGCAGTATATCAAGAGTAGCGCAACTCTGGTATGGAAAAGACTATCTAGCTATTTCCGATGCATATGAACACCAGAATCAACCGAACCAAAACAATAGAAATCGAACGAATCTAGTTTCGTCCCGAAAAGTGTTGTTGACGTCTTTTTCCGAATTTACCCAAATTTCTCCACCAAGGTTTTATATTCCTCGGTAGTATAGTGGTTAGTATCCCCGCCTGTCACGCGGGAGACCGGGGTTCGATTCCCCGCCAGGGAGATATTTTACTACTAGGACGGCGAACTCAACATTTCTCCGTAGAGTTCAACACAGATATTTCTCGTACTGCATACAGTGACACTTTCTGTTGAACTTGAGACTAGTATAACCGTTTCAAAATAACTATTAATTGCATTGCAAGCGGCGCTATAAATTATTTTTTATTACCACATCCCATATCTTTATATTCATATGCTCATGAAAATAATCTTTTGAAAATCTTTCATCTTATCTCAAAGTGGTTATGGTAATTCTCAGGAAATGTTTATAAAAGTTAGTATCTTGGTATTCTTGTAAAACTGATGTGACCAGCAAAGGACACCAATTGAATTCAGATTAACTTAAATACTTATTGTTATCTAATGAACAGGTGGATTGTATCAAGGAAAAAAAGAATAGCTTCAGGTATCTCTTTTTTTTATTACAATTAATTTAAAGATGCTATTTATTCATTATCTTGTATATATAACAATGTAATGATTACGATATAATGCTTGTTTCTAATATACTTAATAAGATAAGATTTTAAACGTGGTTAAATATGGCTCATCAGTTTGGTTCGGTGATAGCAGCTACCAGTGTCTTATCCGAAAATCGAAATATGTATGTTACATATATTGTATACGTTGATACGCAAAGCCAAACGTGAAAAGAGATCATTCTTTTATTGATTTTATTTTTATTCTTTATCTTTTTATTTATCTATTTCTCATTTTTTTAAAGGTGTATTAGGATACCTAATTGTTTAGAAATACCGACAGAAGTTTGACATATTTATTTATAACTTATATAATAGAAAAACGTTACATAGTGTTCACAGAGCGGGGTGATCACACACACACACACACACACACACACACACACACACACACACACACACACACACACACACATATATATATATATATATATATATATATATATATATATATATATATATATATATAGTGGATAACAGGGTAACAAGAACATGCTGAAGAGCAGTAGGAAAACACTACTGAGGTTGGCCATAGTGGCGAGCAGGTGCAGCTTGTCCCTGGCTTGATGACTGACGCTGCTCTTCGCGGGCGCGAGCTTCGAGTTCAAGTCGACCACGTTCGATCTGCTCGAGGGCGTGGGCGGGGATAGGGTGAGGGAATGCAGGGGCGACGGGCAGGAAGGACGACTGAGGTTGGTAACCGTTAAGATCAGCGACGAACTGGAGATCGAAGACTTGGCCATCTGGGAAGGTGAAGCTGAAAGGAAACCATAGCTTGAATATATATATATATATATATATATATATATATATATATATATATATATATATATATATATATATATATATATATATATATATATATATTTACACACAGAGACGACTTTTACATTTATTGTCGTTTAAAGGCCTTACTCTTATCTGTTTCAGTGTAAAATTATGAAGAGCGAATGTGAACTAACCTCACAGTCCCCTGCTGAGCGCCACCTGGACCGCCAGACTCGTGCCTGACGATGCCATCCCCAGTCTCCACGTCAAAGCTGTAGGTGCCGTCAGCGGCAGGATGGACTCGCTCGTCGCGGATGATGGGGATCTGCTGGACGGGCGAGGATACGTGTGGTGCAGGGGCGTCGTAGGAGAGGAACGGTCTCTCAGCCACAGCCACAGCCACCAGCAAGGACAGAATCAGCTGGAACGTTCATATATGTGACTGAGTATTTTTTACCTTCCTGTTATTATAGTACTACTTACTAAAAACTTTATGACGTTTGACATGGAAACAAAATGCTCTGAATACACAGACTTACTGTCTTCATGTTGATAATATTGATGTACTTCTACCGGAGACTGCAAGGTGATGCTGGTTCGCAGGCCAGACGCCTTTATATACCCTTGAGAAAGGAAATGTAGGTCGCGAGAAGACCATTTCCCTCTTAAGCGCTGACTATGTGTAAACAGTGAGTTTATATATATATATATATATATATATATATATATATATATATGTATATATATATATATATACATATATATAGATATTACATATGTATAAACGTGTTTGTGTGTGTGCTTAAACATATACACATACGTTTATGCATGTGCTCACCCAAACATACACAAACACATATATATGTATCTATATTTGCGTAGCATTTAGTACAAACCTGTTTTTTAATAATCTATCAATATATATTAACACACACACATATACATATATATATATATATATATATATATATATATATATATATATATATATATATATATATATATTATATATATACGCGTGCGCGTTTGCGTCCCTATGTGTGTACAGACTTTCTTTTTTGATTCATTACGTACATATATATATTGCTTGAATGCAATCTTTGGCAGTTAAGTTATTTCTTCCTGTCGCGCAGGAGATTGGGATTCGATTGCCCGCTTAAGAATAATTCCAGTGCTTACCAGATAAGACATGTATGTATTATTTCAACATAAATATATGTATAGACACATACACATATATATGTGTATAGATGTGTTTGTATTTGTGTGTTACACAGCTTGTGAAATATCAATAAGTGTCCATCATCTAATATAAGAGTCTAGAGGAGTTAAGATACTAGAGCAGGTACAAGAATATCCAAATGTAAGTTATTAATTCATTTAGTGCTTGTGACAATTTATCTCATTCAGTCTTTTTTTATTTTAAGTTTCTAGCATTTATGTAATACCTAGAGATTGCAACAAATATAAATGGAATATAAATAAATATTTGAGTCATATTTATTTGTGTGTGTGTGTGTGTGTGTGAAAGACAAATAATTTATCATTTAATTTGTTCGTCTTTCATTATGGAAAAACACAATTCACCAATTTCCTTTGTGCGCTTGTTTCATTACATATAAGAGTTCTGTTTGCTTATTTTAGCGTAGGAATAGAAAAAGAAGTAAACAGCTAGCACGCCCTTAGGGCTAAAATGTTTCTGATCAATAGGTATGTGAAAAAAAAACTTTTCTCAATTAAGTATATCCTGATTTAATACTAATTTCTCCACCAATCCATTATATTCCTCGGTAGTATAGTGGTTAGTATCCCCGCCTGTCACCGGGGTTCGATTCCCCGCCGGGGAGATATTTTACTACTAGGACGGCGAACTCAACATTCTCCGTAGAGTTCAACACAGATATTTCTCGTACTGCATACAGTGACACTTTCTGTTGAACTCGAGACTAGTATAACCGTTTCAAAATAAAATTATTTGCATTGCAAGCGGCGCTATAGATTTGTTTTATTACATCCTATATCTTTATGTTCACATGCTCATGAAAATAAACTTTTAAAAAATGTTCTATCATATCCCAAACTGGTTATGGTAAAGCTATGAAAAGTTTATAGAAGAAAAGGAGCTAAGTTTGTATCTTTTTATCACTTCTTTTACCACTGTTATCAAATCACATAGGTACGTAACATACTCTTTTCAACAAATCGAATACTCATGGATGAAAATAATCCGTTAACGAAGACTTGATATTCTTATAATATTGATGTGACCAAAAAAGGACACTGATTGAATTCAGATTAAGTCAAGTAACTATTCATAATCTAATGAACAGGTGTATAAGGGAAAAAAGGAATATCTTCAGGTGCCTCTTTTGTTTGTTGTTTTGTTTTCATTATAAGTAATTGAAAAATGCTCTATGTTCATTATCTTGTATATATAACAATTTGATGGTTACGATATAATGCTTGTTTCTAATATACTTAATAAGATTTTAAACGTGGTTAAATTTGGCTCATCATTTTGGTTCGGTGATAGCAGCTGGCAATATCTTGTCCGAAAATCGAAATATGTTTGTTACATATACTGTATACGTTGATACGCAATGCCAAATGTGAAAAGAGATATTTTTTTCATTTATCTTACTTTTATTCTTTATCTTTTTATCTATTTACTTTTCAATGTTTTTAAAGGTGTATTAGGATACCGAATTCTCTAGAAATATCGAAGGAAGTTTGACATTTATTTATAACTTATATAACACTCAGTGCATAGAAAAACGTTACAAAGTGTTCACACAATGGGGTGATTATATATATATATATATATATATATATATATATATATATATATATATATATATTATGTGTGTGTGTGTGTGTGTGTGTGTGTGTGTGTGTGTGTGTGTGTGTGTGTGTGTAAATGGACTGGAGTAGAATAACAGCGTAACAAAAACATGTTGAAATTCAGCTGGAAAACACTACTGAGGTTGGCCGTAGTGGCGAGCGGGTGCAGCTTGTCCTTGGCTTGATGACTGACGCTGCTCTTCACGGGCGCGAGCTTCAAGTTCAAGTCGACCACGTTCGATCTGCTCGAGGGCGTGGGCGGGATTGGGGGGGAATGCAGGGCGACGGGCAGGAAGGACGACTGAGGTTGGTAACCGTTAAGATCGGCGACGAACTGGAGATCGAATACTTGGCCATCTGGGAAGATGAAGCTGAAAGGAAACCATAGTTTGATGTATGATATATAAATATATATATATATATATATATATATATATATATATATATATATATATATAATATTATATATATATATATATATATATATATATATACATCTATATATGTATAATACATATGTACACATTGCTAATTCAATGTAAAATTTTGAGTGAAAGAACTAACCTCACGGTTCCCTGTTGAACGCCACCTGGACCGCCAGACTCGTGCCTGACGATGCCATCCCCAGTCTCCACGTCAAAGCTGTAGGTGCCGTCAGCGGCAGGATGGACTCGCTCGTCGCGGATGATGGGGATCTGCTGGACGGGCGAGGATACGTGTGGTGCAGGGGCGTCGTAGGAGAGGGACGGTCTCTCAGCCGCAGCCACAACCACCATCAAGGACAGAATCAGCTGGAACGTTCATATATTAGTAAATATTCTCGACCTTGACAATTTTATGCTATTGTATAGAACTTATTATTTACTAAAACTTTATGACGTTTGATAATGGAGCTAGAGTGTTAAGACACAGACTTACTGCCTTCATGTTGATACTATTGATGTACTTCTAGTGGAGACTGCAAGAAGTGATGCTGGTTCGCAGGTCAGGCGCCTTTATATACCCAACAGAGGGGAAATGTAGGTCGCGAGAAGACCATTTCTCTCTTTTTAAACACCATTTAAATGTAATCTGTTTATATGTGTGCATGTAAGTATGTATATACTAGTATAAATAATATGAATATATAGATATGAGAAATATATGCATATGTATATACATGTGTATGTAAGCTATCATTCATATATATATATATATATATATATATATATATATATATATATATATATATATATATATATATATATATATATATATATATATATATATATATATGTATATGTATGTATATGTCTATACATATATACATATATACACATATATCTGTGTGTGTGTAGTAATTGTTATTAAGGTATTTTAGTGATTTTTAAACACATACACATATACAAATAAATAAATAGAAATGCACAGATGCATTTGTATATGTACATTTACTATCGATTTAATCGGGACTCGATTGTCCGCCGGGGATGTTGGCATATTTGTGTTTAAATAGATACGCATATATATCGTATATAATGTATATAAATATTTAGATATGCAGATATAGATATGAATAGATAGATACAGAGATATATAGATGTAGATGGATACATAGATATATACTTATAGATAGATGCATAGATA
>NW_020870858.1:810378-815378 GCF_003789085.1 Penaeus vannamei
GTAGTGGCAAGAAAGCTTGGCTTGTCCCTGGCTTAATGACTGACGTTCTCCGCGGGCGCAAGCTTCGAGTTCAAGTCAGCCACGCTCGATCTGTTCGAGGGCGTGGGCGGGGATTGGGTGGGGGAAGGCAGGAGCCACGGGCAGAAGGGGCGACTGAGGCTGGAAACCGTTAGAGTTAGCTACGAACTGAAGATCGAAGACTTGACCATCTGGGAAGGTGAAGCTGAAACAGAACAATAATTTCTTATGCCTCTAAAAATAGATACAGGTTTAACTTTATCTGTCTACAAAGGTACACGTGTCACACATACATATGTGTATATGTATATATACACATATACATACATAATACACATACACACACACACACACACACACACACACACACACGCACACACACACACACACACACACACACACACACACAACACACAACACACACACACACACACACACACACACACACACATTATATATATATATATATATAATACATACATATATATATAAATATATATTATACATATATTACATATAATATATATATATATATATAATATATTATATATATATATATATATATATATATATATATATGCATGTATGTATATTTCACACACACACACATATATCTGTGTGTCTGTGCGTGTGTATATGTTTATATATACATACATATATATGCCTGACGATGCCATCCCCGAGAGGGGCTCGCTCGTCGCGGATGATGGGGATCTGCTGAACGGGCAAGGTTGTGTTGGGCGCAGGGGCGTCGTAGGAGAGGGACGGTTTCTCAGCCACAGCCACAGCCAACAGCAAGGACAGGATCCACTGGAACATTAACATCTGAATGAAAATGTGTATGTATGTTTCTATCTAGACACACACATGTATGTGTAATAATACTAATAGTCCATAGCGCTTGAAGTAAAATCATAGTGCTTATAAGGAATAACTCACTATTTTCATGTTTATATACTTCTAGAGGAAACCGCAAGAAGTGACGATAGTTCGCAGGTCTGACACCTTTATATACCCCCCAGAGAGACAATGTAGGTCGCGACATTTACATTTCCCATTTATTGTAGTAACTGATATATACATATATATACGTATTGTATATAAACATAGATACACAATACATATTTAGTAATATATAGATACATTTACACGTGTGTGAACATACACGCGCGCGCATACACACGTGCATACATTGGGTACTGCATATGACTAGATTTGAATGAATATATTTATCCTCGTAGCAAAGTCTATGTTCTGTCAGAAAGTACACAATACTATATAGTACATACATAAGTTGGGAAATGAATGAACTAACACGAAAGTTTATGCAAAAACACCCAAAACCTGTACCTGTTGATGTCGATGATCTAAGGCGGGTCAAGTTTTTGTGCATCTCTGTTCAACAATGAGGATGATATGTTTAATGAAAAAATGTCTTTTACAAAACATACTTTCATCACATCTTCGGTAACATAGTGGTTAGTATCCAAGCCTGTCACGCAGTTCATTTCCCCGCCGGGAGGTACCGTTTACAAACCAAATGGATGGCTTATTATTTATTTAGGATATCAGTAGGACTGACACTCGTTACCATGGTTAGAATTCACTCTTTGGCAGAAAAAGTTGTGTATGATTTTATCTTGATTGTTTGCTAACAAATATATACTCATTTCTCTCCCTCTCTCTCTCTCTCTTTTCTTTTTGGCATAAACATTTTCCTATGCTAATATGAAATTACAAGACATTCTGTAGGCAATCAGTGGATACCTGGATATATATAGATATTGTATATCAGGATCCTAGGTTTTTTATCATTATTAGTTGTTATTTGATTTTAATTATTCAATATATCACTCTTTTGTGAAGAGAATATCCTTACTGCGATAAAAAGTTTTACATATTGACATA
The DNA here is from genome assembly GCF_003789085.1 of Penaeus vannamei. Lineage (NCBI taxonomy): Eukaryota > Metazoa > Arthropoda > Malacostraca > Decapoda > Penaeidae > Penaeus > Penaeus vannamei. Next base: position 812,305 of record NW_020870858.1, read on the forward strand.
TATGTTGTCATATTTTTTGCGTTCCCGATAAAGTAGCTAAAATGAGAATCAACAATAATTCTAATTTGTTTCCATTAGTTCTAGCGCATGATGGAGAAGTAGATAGGTTAGGAGAATCTTTTTTTGTATCAAACCTTTATTACGACAAAATAAAGTTTTCTAATCTGCTATTTGCTTTTCGTAAATTATTTGTAATTAATCCTCATACATCACTGTTTACAAGAGTATCATAAGACTTGATGTATTCAAACCACGTATTATTTGCTGACCAAGTGTAATCTATTTAAGCTTTATATTTATATTTTGACGTATAGTCCTAGGATTTGACCTAGGTAAGGTTACAGTTGCCTAAATATTAAGCACATTAATGTCACTCAGCTATACATTGTTTTGTAATGTATGAAATGACAATAGACAAAAGAAAGGTTCCTTAATAAATGCTTATTACAGATTTCTTTATTATCCAGAAATGGTTTTAGATTTATCTAGTAAGATATCAATAGTCGCGATGGAATTTTTGAAAGTATCGTTAACTTTTTATTTGTATTTATGCAAAACAACGTAACAAATATAGTAATGTCAGAGTTCCCTGAAGACCTCTTCACTGAGGTTGACCGTAGTGGCGAGAAAGGGTGGCTTGTCCCTGGCTTGATGACTGACGTTGTTCCTCGCGGGCGCGAGCTTCATGCTCAAGACGCCCTCGCTCGATCTGCTCGAGGGCGTGGGCGGGGATAGGGTGGGGGAAGGCAGGAGCCACGGGCAGGAAGGGCGACTGAGGCTGGTAGCCATTAGCGTCGGCGACGAACTGGAGGTCGAAGACTTGGCCGTCGGGGAAGGTGAAGCTGAAACAGAACCGTAATTCTTATGCCTCTAAGAGATACATATATATTCAACTTTATCTATCTAGAAAGTTATGTATACATGTGTGTGAGCTCGCACGTTAGTATATGCATACATATATATGCATACTAGAAATGACTCCTAGAAGTTCCCATATATGAGTAAATGAGCTAACCTCACGGTTCCCTGCTGAGCGCCACCTGGACCGCCAGACTCGTGCCTGACGATGCCATCCCCAGTCTCAACGTCAAAGCTGTAGGTGCCGTCAGCAGCAGGATGGACTCGCTCGTCACGGATGATGGGGATCTGCTGGACGGGCGAGGATGTGTGTGGTGCAGGGGCGTCGTAGGAGAAGGACGGCCTCTCAGCCACAGCCACAACCACCAGCAAGGACAAGAACAGCTGGAACATGAACAAATAGATGTATATATATATTCGAATGTATCTGTCAACACACACACATAATAAATATCTGTGTTTGTGTGTGATATACATTTAAATATATGATTATACATATATTACTAATTGTCCATTCCACTAGAAGAATAACTCACTGTTTTCATGTTGACAGGATTTATGTGGTTCTAGAGGAAGAAGCAAGAAGTGACGCTGTTCGCAGGCCTGACAAGCTTTATATATCCCTCAGAGAGACAATGTAGGTCACGACGTTTACATTTTCTTTTTATTTTAGTACTTGATGCACGCACACACAAACACACGCAGATATATATGCATGTATATATATTATATATATATATATATATATAATATATATATATATATATATATATATATAATATACTTGTGTGTGTGTTTATATGTGTACAGTATATATATATGTATGTATGTATGTTTACATATATATGATTACACCCAACAGGTCCATGAAGAATCTACTTATTCTTTGATCAAAGATGTCAAGTTTGTGTGTACAGTAGCACCCATCTCTACTAAATTAGAATAATTTGTTCATATAAAATTGTATATAAAAATATTAAGAAAAAAAAAAACATTTTTTTTCAGTGCTGACAATACAGTGAAGAACGATAAAAAGTCAGTTGACAAACAGTTCAGTAAGATTTATGAAAGGTCGTCTTAGCTAAAATGCAGAGGTATGATATAGGATGTCCTGGTCTGTGTATATTATGTATGTTCCTAATTATTATGCAGTATGTATTAAGTTAATTATATATATGTGATACACATATAAATTATATATACATATATATGTATATATATACATATATATATATATATATATATAGGGGTCGGTCTTCCTGGATAGTCTTCTCCAACATATATATATATATATATATATATATATATATATATATATATATATATATATATATATATATATATATATATATATATATATATATATATATATATATATATATATATATATATATATATATATATATATATATATATATTATATATATATATATATATATATATATATATATATATATGATATGGTTTTTTCTCTTAGAGGCCATGGAAGATCATGTGTTATGCTTTTCTCGACAATAACATTAGCATTTTAGGTAAATAGACAGGTCACCCTCGATTGTTTCAGGGCGAGGGACGGGACTGATGGGAGTTTCACTGTTGGCGTTTGCGACGAAATGCAGATTGAAGGCTTGGCCATCTAAAAAATAAGCAGACGCTCTGAATCATTGTATATGACTAGATGTTTATGAATATACCTGCTTATACCTGCAGATGCCGATGATCTAAATTAGACCAAATCTTTTTGCAACTATATTCAACTACGGTTACGGAATGTATAATAAGAAAGTGCCTTTTACAACATCTACTACCAAATCATCCTCGGTAGTATAGTGGTTAGTATCCCCGCCTGTCACGCGGGAGACCGGGGTTCGATTCCCCGCCGGGGAGATACCTTTTTGCAAGCTAAAGGGACGGCTTAATCAATATTTAGGTCATCAGTAGGGCTAACACTAAATTATTTTATTAGAATTCAGTGTTTTTTCCTTGTTTTTCACTTGAAAAGGCTACGTCTATTAGTTTATTTCGCTTTGTTTGATAATGAACATATACTGTACACTACCAATTTCACTTTTTCATCATAAACTGAAATACCTTCTATGGATATTCTGAAATTATAAAACATTCAGTAAGTAATCAGAGAATAGCTGATTTTATATATACATATTGTATACCTTGATCATGACTATTATATATCTATTATCATCATTATTGTTATT
>NW_020870858.1:841545-849045 GCF_003789085.1 Penaeus vannamei
CAACACTAAAATGGACATAGAAACGATAATATATATTGCATCATTCTTTTCTGTAAATTTTGGCACCTATTAACTGCCCCCTCTGCCATACACTAAAATGGACTGGAAATTATATATTGCTATTCTTCTTCTGTTTTTGCTGTGTTACACAGCCTCCCAACACAGTGGGAAGATCAGCTCATGATCACTAGTTATCCTTTTCTTCTTATGGCTTGTTACTATATTCCTATAGTGGATGAGGATGATAGTTTGCTCTGGCTGCAAAGACTTTTATGAATATTTCATAGATAATAATTCAGGAAATGAGAGTAAGAGGGAAGGGGGAAGTTAAACAAAAGAGAATTTTAGTTTTAGAAATTTAGATTGGTTTTCTAATAGAATATAGCATGTCAGACTTATTGACATTTGGTTATATGATATTGATAACTGCATAATGTGTGAAAGTACAGTTGAAATTTGCCTGATAGGGTGTAAGCTTACTATGCACAAGAGGGACATCCAAGGTTTGTCTTGAGGTGAGGAAAAAAGTTGTGGATAGGAAACAATTATTTGGAGTTCCCTCAGGAACACAAACAGGACTTCCTTTATTTAATCTGCTCTATTAGAGTAGGTTGCAGTTTTAAATTCACGATGTGATATAATTTTCATTATTGCAGGTGAAACATGTTCAGGTAAACGGTATGCCTCGTAGTCAATATCTGAATTTTGCCATTGAAAACCTTACTTCTGATGATGTTCGTCATCTCATCACAGCAGAGGATGAGCTCCACAGAGCTGGCAAGTAAGTAGCAATTACTGTACATTCAAAAGTTGGGAAAAATTTGAGTAGTGATATTCATTCTTGTGATTTAAATGGAATGTGATTCAGGACATGAAAGTAGGAATTACGAAATGTTGGATTGACCATCAAACTTTTCCAAAAAAAAATTTCAGATTCACACGGATCTTCCCTACGGCAGAAACTTCTCCCTATTTTGGTTTCATGGATAAACCACGGTATTATAACAGACTGATGGATGCATGGGAAAATGCTTATGGCAGCTGTAGAGAGAAAGGTAGATATTTTTGTCTTGATTTATTCAATATATATATAGTGTTTGAATTTAACCCATTAGCAATGGTATATTTTGAAGCTGAAAACAGTGGTTTCTGGCGGCTTCAAAATCGGCATGCAGGGCTGGCCCGGAATCTACTTGCGTGTTGGCTGCAGTTTGCGACAGACTTGGAGCTCCAATCCAGCGTCACACCGGCGGGATGCCTGGCAATGTTTATTTTTCCGGGTGTCACTCATAGCGAGAGAGTGAATGTGAGTGAGAGTGAGTGAGTGACTGTGAATGAGTGAGTGTGTGAATGAATGAGTGAATAAGTGAATGAGTGTGAGTGAATGAGTGACAGCATGAGTGAAAGAGTGAGTGAGTGAATGTGTAAATGAGAGTGAGTGAGTGAATGTGTAAATGAGAGTGAGTGAGTGAGTGAATGTGTAAAATGAGTGAGTGAGTGTGAAGTGAGAATGAATGTGTAAATGAGAGTGAGTGAGTGAATGAATGTGTAAATGAGAGTGAGTGAGTGAATGTGTAAATGAGAGTGAGTGAGTGAATGTGTAAATGAGAGTGAGTGAGTGAATGTGTAAATGAGAGTGAGTGAGTGAATGTGTAAATGAGAGTGAGTGAGTGAATGTGTGAAGTGAGTGAAGTGAATGTGTAAATGAGAGTGAGTGAGTGAATGTGTAAATGAGAGTGAGTGAGTGTAAATGAGAGTGAGTGAGTGAATGTGTAAATGAGAGTGAGTGAATGTGTAGAGTGAGTGAGTGAATGTGTAAATGAGAGTGAGAGTGAATGTGTAAATGAGTGAGTGAGTGATGTGTGAGAGTGAAATGTGTAAATGAGAGTGAGTGAGTGAATGTGTAAATGTGAGTGAGTGAATGTGTAAAATGAGTGAGTGAGTGAATGTGTAAATGAGAGTGAGTGAGTGAATGTGTAAATGAGAGTGAGTGAGTGAATGTGTAAATGAGAGTAGTGAGTGAATGTGTAAATGAGAGTGAGTGAGTGAATGTGTAAATGAGAGTGAGTGAGTGAATGTGTAAATGAGAGTGAGTGAATGTGTAAATGAGAGTAAGTGAGTGAATGTGTAAATGAGAGTGAGTGAGTGAATGTGTAAATGTGAGAGTGAGTGAATGTGTAAATGAGAGTGAGTGAGTGAATGTGTAAATGAGAGTGAGTGAGTGAATGTGTAAATGAGAGTGAGTGAGTGAATGTGAATGAGAAGTGAGTGAATGTGTGAGAGATGAGTGAGTGAAATGTGTAAATGAGGTGAGTGAGTGAATGTGTAAATGAGAGTGAGTGAGATGAATGTGTAAATGAGAGTGAGTGAGTGAATGTGTTAATGAGAGTGAGTGAGTGAATGTGTAAATGAGAAGTGAGTGAGTGAAATGTGTAAATGAGAAGTGAGTGAGTGAATGTGTAAATGAGAGTGAGTGAGTGAATGTGTAAATGAGAGTGAGTGAGTGAATGTGTAAATGAGAGTGAGTGAGTGAAATGTGTAAATGAGAGTGAGTGAGTGAATGTGTAAATGAGAGTCTGAGTGAGTGGATGGTGATGTGAAGTGAGGAGTGAATGTGATGAGGATGTGTGAGTGAGAGTGAGAGAGTGGTGAAGTGAATGAGTGAGAGTGAGTGAGTGGAATGATGTGAGTGAGAGTGAGTGAGTGATGTGTGAGTGAGAGTGGTGAGTGAATGTGTAAATGAGGTGAGTGAGTGAATGTGTAAATGAAGTGAGTGGTGTGTTAAATGAGAGTGAGTGAGTGAATGTGTAATGAGATTGAGTGAGTGAATGTGTAAATTGAGTGAGAATTGTAAATGAGTGAGTGAGAATGATGTAAATGAGAGTGAGTGAGTGATGTGTAAATGAGTGAGTGAGTGAATGTGTAAATGGAGAGTGAGTGGTGAGTGTAAATGAGAAGTGAGTGAATGTGTGAAGTGAAGTGATGTGTGAGAGTGAGTGAATGTGTAATGAGTGTGTGAGTGTGAGAAATGAGAGTGAGTGAGTGATGTAAAAGAGAGTGAGTGAAGTGGAGTGAGTGAATGTGAGTGAGTGATGTGTGTGAGTGAGAAGTGAGTGAGTGATGTGTGATGGATGTGTGAGTGAGAGTGAAGTGAGTGAATGTGCTGAGATGTGAGTGAGTGAATGTGTGAGAGTGAGATGTGGAGTAGTGATGTGTAAATGAGAGTGAGTGAGTGAATGTGTAAAAGTGAGTTGAGTGAATGTAAATGAGAGTGAGTGAGTGAATGTGTAAATGAGAGTGAGTGAGTGAATGTGTAAATGAGAGTGAGTGAGTGAATGTGTAAATGAGAGTGAGTGAGTGAATGTGTAATGAGAGTGAGTGAGTGATGTAATGAGAGTGGATGTGTGAGTGAAAATGAGTGAGTGTGAGTGTGTGAGTGAAGTGTGAGTGAGTGAGTGTGATGTGTGAGTGAGAGTGAGTGAGTGGATGTGTGAGTGAGAGTGAGTGAGTGGATGTGTGAGTGAGTGAATGTGTGAGTGAGTGAATGTGTGAGTGAGTGAATGTGTGAGTGAGATGAGTGAGTGAGTGAATGTGTGAGTGAGTGAATGTGTGAGTGAAAGTAGTGAGTGAGTGAATGTGTGAGTGAGTGAATGTGTGAGTGAGTGAAGAGTGAGATATGAGTGAGTGAATGTGTCAGTGAAGAGATATGTGAGTGAGAGTGAGTGAGTGAAAGTGTGAGTGAGAGTGAGTGAGTGAATGTGTGAGTGAGAGTGAGTTAGTGAATGTGAGAGTGAGTTAGTGAATGTGAGAGTGAGTGAAGTGAGTGAATGTGTGAGTGATGAATGTGTGGTGAGTGAGTGAGTGAGTGATGATGAATGTGTGAGTGAGAGTGAGTGAGTAATGATGAATGTGTGAGTGAGAGTGAGTGAGTGAGTGAATGAATGTGTGAGTGAGAGTGAGTGAGTGAATGAATGTGTGAGTGAGAGTGAGTGAGTGAATGAGATGTTAAGTGAGAGTGACGAGTGAATGAATGTGTGAGTGAAATGAATGTTGTGAGTGAGTGTGAATGAGTGTGAGTGAATGAATGTTGTGAAGAGTGAGTGAATGAATGTGTGAGTGAGAGTGAGGTGAGTGAAATGAATGTGGGTGAGAGTGAGTGAGTGAATGAATGTGTGAGTGAGAGTGAGAGTGAGTGAGTGTGAATGTGTGAGTGAGTGTGAGTGTGAATGTGTGAGTGAGAGGGAGTGAGTGTGAGTGTGAATGTGTGAGTGAGTGAGTGTGTGAATGTGTGAGTGAGAGGGAGTGAGTGTGAGTGTGAATGTGTGAGTGAATGAGTGAGTGTGAGTGAAAGTGAGATGTGAGTGAATGTGAGTGTGAGTGAGTGAGTGTGAATGTGTGAGTGAATGAGTGTGAGTGTGAATGTGTGAGTAGAGAAGTGTTAGAGAATACATCACTCTTAGGTAATGTGTAATTATTTTTACATTGTAGATCCATGGGGTATAGGTACTGACTGTGGTTAACTAGCAGTACTGCATATGCTTGAGAATTCGAGTTGCACGGTGATCATAATTCTTTCTGAACAAAGAAAGAAAGTTTGTTTTATTCAAACCTATTTTGTGTAATTTTGAATTATTTCTACTTATATGGAAATATGAAATCACAGTGGTTTGCATGTTTGGAAGAGTTTAAGTTAGATTTTTATTCTTCAGCAATGGAAAGACTGGAAGCTCTGTGTAAAGAGAAGTATCACCTCCAAGTGCCTCCCACCTTCAAGATGCCAAAGGTAGGAAGCTGTAATTGTTGTTTATTTGTAATTTTACTTTTACAACATGCTGTTCATTATGTGGATAAATTTTCCAGGTAGGCTTGCAGAATCTTTTTTTTCTTTCTTTCTTTCTTTCTTTTTTTTTTTTTTTTTTTTTTTTTTTTTTTTTTTTTTTTTTTCTCATTGTACAAAAGGCAGGTAACTATTGTACTTTTTACTTTACAGAAATTAGCTTAACTGTTAAAGGTCTTATTGGACAAAGTTTGGGCCTACAAGTGTGTTTGGTTCACTTTCAGTCTTTTCTAATTGTATTGAAAATATTTTCCTCCTTTGCTGTTATATTTTACTTATTCATTTATTCAGTTTTATTGAACACAGTCCTGCATGCGTGTTTGTGTATTTGTATGTGTGTATTGTTTGAAGAGAGAACGATGTAAAGAAAAGAAAACAGGAATAGCAGCAGGCTTTTGAGACCTGCAGCAGAGAATGAATGTGTGAGTTGGGAACATTGTGGAAAGAAGAAAGATGCATTTGAAGGACTCCTTCAGGTACAGTAGTGTACTGATTACCAGATTCAGTAGAAAACAGGCTGTTTGAAGGAAAGATAGTGATAGTATACTAGTCTTGTATATGTTTAACTGAAAAATTGTTATCAAATCTCAGGGATGATACTTGTCACCTTGTGGATAAGGAGAAAATGTATGATATAAAAAGAACTTTATTTGAGAGAGTGGTTCAGTCGTAGTGCTTTGTTGAGACATTAACTTGAAATGGTTGATATTATCCCATTAACTTGAAATGGTTGATATATCATTAACTTGAAATGGTTGAATATCCCATTTGAAATGGTTGATTATCCATTGGATCTGGATGCTTCACTACCATCACATGGCCCAAAATAGGGGCATTAGGCATACTTGAGTGGAGACACTGATGAGCGTGTGGCTTGTAGCCTGGGTGCGCATAAACAGTAGTGTGTGGCGACAAGACTCCATGCTCCCCCTCTGCAGTATCATTTATTCTGTCTGCTTCAGCATTTTTAGCTTTTTTCCATTTTCCAATGTCTGTAATTGCTTTATCCACATGATGATGGATTATTTTCCTAGCGCAGACTACATATTATCTCTCTAGGTAATCCATAAATGTGCAATAATAATGATAAGTAATATTTTGTTTTTGTCTTCTTTTTCCTCTCTCTCTTCTTTTTCTTTTTCGTAATATTCTGTTTTTCTGTAATGCAACCTTCAGCACCTGTCATGGCAGCCAGGAATTGGATCTTGAGCATGGAGATAGCCTCCTTCCTGGAGCTGGTGGTCTTCCATTCATGGCTCATGGATGGTAAATTCCACACTCGTTTATTGATGGAAATAATGCAAAATTTCCTTTCTAAACACCAAATAAGTCTAATCACCCTCCAAGAGCTTTGTGCACTCATAGCGAGTCATTCCTATCACCTTGGCCTTTAGTTGAATTGTTTACAATGGCAAGATTGTGTCACGTCAACCCACAGCCAAATTTTCGCATTGACGTTTTGTTCACATTACTACAAACCAAGTTTGTTCATGATGTGATGATCATGTTATATCATTTTTATCCAGATCATAAGGGTTAACAAAGTATATGAAAGGTGCTGTGAAAATGTTAGTGATTGACAAGTTGTACACCAAGACATTCTGATTCCTTTATAAAGTACACAGCTGTCCATTAAAATAAAACACAAACATTGATGATTGTTGACAGGGCTTGTAGCCAAACATTGTCAAAATTTTATAGATATTATAGCCTACATCTACATAATTTATGGGGGCCAGCCACTGAATTTTCAACAAATAATTTTAAAAATAATCGAAATTTTGAAAAAAATCTCCTGTAATCTAGTAGTCTTTGGCAATCCTGTGACATAATATTTCTGCTAAATACGTAAATATAAGGGAATTATGACTAAATCTCTGACCGCCCCCCGCCTCCCCCTCTGATGTTTACTTTGTTGCGACTGTGCAAATATACGTGACAAATTTGTTTTTTCAGAATTTTCGTATTTATTTTGGTTTTCTCTGGTAGCTAGCTGGCAATTCTGTTTACTGTATTAGCTAATAGCCAAGACTGGGACTCTGGGAGACAAGACTGGCAATCACGACCAGAAAGTTAATGGGAGAGGTCGCGCATCTCTTGCCTCCGCGACACCATCTCACAGATGTATGTCCTTATCACACACTAAGGGGCAACTAATGGTAGATGTTATATCTGTAACTATTAAACATAATATGATGAGAAATACTTTTCAATCACAGCTGCACCAGTTGTTTATGCATATGAAATGCCTCATGTGGTTAGGTTAGGCACTGCGAAGCCTGTGATGACAAGGCTGCACTTGGACAATCATGTGCAGTTAGTGTGATTAGTGCATTGCAAAAGGTACCAGCTATACCAGAATGCCATATAATGTAATGATGCAAAGAAAAAAAAAAAAAAAAAAAAAAAAAAAAAAAAAAAAATCTCGGGGAAAAGTATCGTGAACTTTGGAACCCTATATCTCAAAAGTACACCTTTGGCAACATTTTTTTATATTTCTCCATAACTATATGGGTGATTCTAATGGGGTTTGGATCATGTGAAAGCTGAATAAATTTGCAATTTTTCTGTATGAGGCGAATTTCATTTTAGGTAATAGAAGTCCATATATATATCTTATGTTCATAAGACTGAACATTAAGAAAAGAAAGAAAAAAATATAT
>NW_020870858.1:882606-895106 GCF_003789085.1 Penaeus vannamei
TCTGATTCTCGGGTGGTGACTGCCTGCCTTTTCTCTTAGTCATGGCTATTAGCTGATTCAGGAAGCAGAATTGCCTGTTAGTTACCAGAGAATACCAAAAAAAAAAAAAAAAAAAAAAGAAAAAAAGAAAAAAAAAAGTATATTTGCTTGGACGCGACAAAGTAAACATTGGAGCTGGAGGTGGGGGGGCGGTCAGAGATTTAGTCATAACTCCTTTATTCTTACGTATTTAGCAGAAATATTATGTCACATGATTGCCAAAGCCACTAGATTACAGGAGATTTGAAAAAAGAAATTGAGTATTTTTTTAAATATTCATTGAAAATTCATTGCGACAGCCCCCTTAAGACAATACAGTGATAACGAAGAAGAAATAGATTTTAACCATCACAATTTGATATCTGAGCCCATCATGTGCCCCAAATGCTGAAAAGAGTGATTGGAAACAAATCAATCCACACAGTAGGCAGAAGCGACGGAAAGTTGGACAGTTTGGCGTTACAATATATAAAGGTAGTTGGTTAATTGTTTACAGAATGGATGTAGCCCTATCTTGCCGTACATGCCGAGGTTAAGAGAATGTGGCAGATTATTTCTTGTACCGATGACTGCAACTTTTTTTCCTCTATAAAAATATCATATTCAATTTGTCCTATTTTAGTGCATTCATACTGTAAAGATTAACCAAAAAATTATGTAACTAGGAGCAATGGAATTTACATTACAAGGTGGTTAGCAAATCACTGTAAATCAATCAATGGTGATCATAGTTCCACTTTGGTAATTTCATTAATCAGGGTACATCATTGGCTCAGTGCTATTTATCGCTACCTTTACCAGCGATGGATCCATAGATGGTGGAGCACAATCGACCAATGTCTTTGTATAGATATGTAGACAGATGATTATTTTATCTGTTTTATATATTGTGTTTTCCAAAGCAGCAAGTGGCTCATTCACTTTGATTCTAAATTAACCATCTTCCTAGGCTTTTGGAGGTAGGGTTATCAATAGCAGCTATGAGAGATAATGGGATATATAATCAATGTAATATTTATATCCCTGTTGTTTGTTTCTTTATCTATGAGAATGTAGACTATTCTTTTTCTTCATCTATAAGAATTATAGACTATCCTAAGTTTTCCCCCCTAGTCACATAAAGAATGTATGCCTGTAAGACATGGGTCTTAAAGTAGAGGTTAGGCAGTCACACATGCTCCCCCCCACACACACACACATATATATTTATATAAGTATGAATATCCTGCATTTTTCTTTGCAGATTTAGGAAGGGTGAGGTCACTCATGTCTCCACCTCTATTGGATATGAAAGAGTCATGGAAGAACCAGAGCAAGAGAGTGGGGGAAGTCTTAAGGAAAAGTGGGAAAATGATGATGATAAAGCGAGTGACATAGATGCCACAGAAGCAGAGGACCATAGTCAGAAGAGTGTGAAGGGAGATGATGGAAAGAATGATGAAGAAGGGAATCCTCTTGAAGAGGAAGGACATGCCTCAGGGGAGGAGGGGGAAGAGGAAGAGGAAGGAGGTGATGGTGCTGTGTCCAATGAGGAAGATGTAGAAGATGAGGAAGAAGTGGAGGAGGAAGAGGAAGATGAGAGTGAAGATGAAGGAGAAAAAGGTCAAGGTCACTCAGGAGATGAGGATGAACAGGGTGTGGAGGAAGAAGAGGAAGAGGAAGATGAGGAGGAGGGGGAGGAAGAAGAGGAAGAGGGAGATGGGAATGCAAGTGAAGAAGAACAAGGAGCTAGTGATGATGAGGAGCAGGAAGATGAGGAAGAGGAAATTGATATTGAAGGAGGTGATGCAGAGGATAAGGAAGCTGATGATGAAGATGGCGAAGAAAGTGATGGAAAGAGTGTTGCTGAGGAGGAAGAGGAAGAAAAAGAAGTAGAGGAAGAAGAAGAGGAGGATGTGGAGGAAGAAGAAGAGTGTGATGATGAAGCTGATGAACAGTGTCAGGAAGAAGAAGTAGAGGATGAGGAGGAGGAGGTAGAGGATGAAGAAGATGAAGAGTTAGATGAAGAGGAGGAGGAAGAAGAAGAGGAAAAAGGTGAAGAAGCAAATGCACAAGGAGAAAATGAAAATGATGTAGATCATCTTAAAGAACACAGACCAATAAAGACAAAGAAGATTCCAGAGAGAGAGAATACAGATCAAGAGGAAGATAAACAAAGCACAGAAATGAAGGAAAATACAATAAAAGAGCAAGAGCAAGACATGAGTGGTGAAAGAAGAATGGAAGTCATCACAGATTTAGAATCCAGTGTAGCAAAGAGCGCAGAAACAAGAAATGCAGTGAAAGGCAGTGCATCCCCAGAAGAGAAAACAGGCAGAAATGTCTCAGAACAACCAGTTGCTCTTGAAGATTACAGTGGACATGACAAGAGTAAAGGAGAAGAAGAAGGGGGATTATTTGATAGCCCCCCAGAGTTACGGCAGAAAAGGGGTGCACAGTCAGCAGAAATGGAGATGGGTGCAGTGGACACAGAAGACTTTCCTACCGATAATCTTCTCAAAGAACTTCATTTTCTCAATGCAAGGTAATATTTTTGTCTTATGAATATTTTTGTTTAGGCTTAAAAATTCTGCGCTGTTAGCAGGCACCCAACTTTAATTTTACAAATTTATGATTTAAATCAGGAAAGTAATTATCCCTTTTACAGCTGTGAGAAGCCCTCAGTTTGTAAGCCAAGCAATATCCAAGCTCTGAAGACCCCTAAGAAGCAAAAAAAACTGGAATTCCCTTCTCCTAGAGTGAATGAAGAAAGCAAGGTGCCAGACCAAAAAGATGAATCTGTTACCAGAAGGGTCTCAAAGAGGAAGAGAAAGCGTAAGAATGATACAAATATAATACACTGTGCTATGATCATATGATTTTATAGCTGAGAATATTTTAGGATTTGATATCTTAGATAATGAGATTAGGCATCAGTAGAGAATTTCTTTTCATCCAGTTTTAGTAATAGTTAAAAAAAAAAAAAAAAAAAAAAGGTTCTTATTTAATTTTTTCTTTTTAATTCCAATTCAAAACAATCTCTCCATCCTAATTACAGCAATCAGTTACAATATCACTGAGAAACGGAGGAAAAAGAGTCCCTCTGCATCAAAGCCCCAAGGACAAAAGCAAGAACGGAATGAGGAAGAGCAGGAGAAAAACCAGGACAAAGAGTGGCTTGAACCAATTAACAAGGACTCAGATGATGATGATGGCTGTGGGCTAACTATTGTTGCACAGGAGGAGCAGCCCAAGAAGAGAAAAGCCTCACCACAGAAGCGACCTAAGAAGAGAATGTAAGTGTTAAGATGTAAATACTTTGGGAATATAGATTTATTTTAAACTGAAGCCACCAGAGGTAGCACATACATATATGTCATGCACGCTGTTAGTTTACTTTATTAATTGTTTTTACACATATATAGCTCCACAAATACTAAGTCACCAATGAGAGAATAACAAGTACTACCTGTCTCACTTATTTACCCTTTTCCCTGATTTTCAAACACATTTTCTGGTATCTAATATTTCTCTTAGTAATGTCAATAACTTGATAGTGATTATAAAGTTATTTGGATATAATTCTCTGTGAAAAAGACTGGCAATTAAACTTGTGTATTACACTTGCAGGCGAACAGATGACGAAGGGCATGTACCACAGGAAGTGATTGAACTGATCCAGTCAGGGATTGATGAAGTCTTAGAAGAGAAAGCAGAAAGGACTCACCTCACTGCAAATCATGTCAAGAACATTATCAAAGTAAAGAAATTTCTGAAAGCTTTTATTGGAAGTTTGTGTCTGGAAAGTTTGCCAGCCTGGATTTAGTTTGATTTATATGTAATTTTATCAGATTTTCATTGAATCTTGACAAAAGATTACTGTTTTCTTTAAAAGTTTTACAGTCATTATTGTTTGTTGAGCATTTTTAATATCATTTATTTGATTTTAATTAATTGTTTTGAGACATTTACTTTTCAGACATGGAATAGATCCATAACTCACTATCATATAAAGTTTTTGAAGGTTTTTAGAAAAGTTATTCTTGTTTCATAAGTCTAACTCTACTATAATATGTGCTCAGAGAGTTTTCCATGGCACCCTTTCAGAATGTAATGACTGACGAGAATGTTCTGGCCATGGTTCGTAATACAGTATTAGGGTTGCAAGAGGCTGATGCATCGGCAGTTTATGAACCTACTTTAACCCGTGCCAAGACCAAGTAAGTATTTGCTAGAGTATGATGTCCATGATTTATGTTGTACATGTGTTGGGAGCCTGATATAGGGCTATACATTATACTATAAGCAGAGTTCCCACACATCCTTAAAAAGTTAAGACCTTGGCAATAGGTATGGTTATAGTCATTATGTAACAGCCAATGATGTGTAGACATGTCATGACTCGTAGTGGGTGGGCTGGTGTACAAAGTTTAGGCCACAAAGTGTAGACAGTTGTGTAATATTACATCAGCCCTGTCACCATAGGGACTTTAAATCTCCTAAATTTTCCCAAGGTACTTCGTTTGTGCAAATGTGCATATATCAGTTATCACCAGTTCACTCATTTGGGGATCTCTATGTGGCTTAGTCATTAATTATTTTTCAATAGCATTAGATTTTGACCTTTGCTGATTGTTGGGACTGTTTACTTAGAGGCCGTAACAAAGGATTTGCTAATGTGGTGGAACTACTGAAAGATGCAAATAGTTTAAGTACCAAGACAAATTGAATTGTGTGTGTGTGTGTGTGTGTGTGTGTGTGTGTGTGTGTGTGTGTGTGTGTGTGTGTGTGTGTTTGTATCTATCTATATACATGAATATACAAATACGTACTCTCTTTCGCTCCTCCTTTATTTTTTGTCCCCCCCTTTTTTTTCTCTCTCTCCTTTTTTCTTTACCTTTTTCTTTTCTTTTCTTTCTTTTCTTTTCTTTTTTATTTCTCTTTTTCTTTTCTTTTCTTCTTCTTTTTCCCCTCTTCTAGTAATTCCTTCATTTTACATCATTCAAGATCTCTTTTCCCCAAGGGAGCTGATGATGCAGAAAGGAGCCATAAGTACTGTCAACATTTGGGCAGGACTTTCTAACAGCACTGAGAGAGTAAAACCAGCTGTCTACCATGAGACCCGAGCTCTGGCCACCACAGAGTTCCCTGAAGAAGACGAGGATGAGGAATATTGCCCGGATGCAGATGAGCAGGTAAGCTTGGTTTAGTTGGTTTAAATTAGGTTTGCTGTTTTTTTTTTTTTTTTTTTTCTTTCTTTCTTTCTTTTTACAACAAATCTATAGGTATAAATGTAACTTCAGTATTGATGAATTCATGTGTTTTAGTAAGAAGAAAAAAAAAAAAAAAAACATATTGGTGAAGGTTGGTTTGAATATATAATTAATCTTGATATTCCAGCTACACAGTGATGATGAGAGTTTTATATCAACTGGATTTGGCAGTGATATGGGCTCTCCATACACTCCATCCACCCCTCAGTCGCAGTATACTTCAGGATCTCGAAGTTGTGTCAATACGCCTGCTTCCTCTTGGTTTGTAACTTGAGTCTCTTTTGATTGTATCCACACTATCGAATTGAATCCACTACTTACATCATTGTTGTCAACATGCACATTAGGTATATTCCTTGTAAATTTTCATATTGTTCAACCAATATAGCATTAATCTCCCCATAGCATGAGCACTCCAGTTGATCAGCATGTGCAGCCCTTCAAAGCACCCACATTGCAACAGAAGGCAGTACAGAGGGCACTGACTTTTGACAGTGCAGTCAATAATAAGGTAAGAGATCATGAGAATTTCTGCTTTTCAAATATCTCTTTATTTTATGGTACTGAAATTTGTCTGTACTTTTGTGTACCAGCTAATTCATGTAAGGGTCATATGTAAAAATTTGTGCTGTTGTTTATTAATCTCTTGGATCTAGAAGATGCAAATATTATGTCATGAAAAAAATGACTGAATGGTGGATGATGAGCATGTATTGCCATGGAAAAATTTGGATGTGTGGTGGGCGGGGATGTCATGCCCTAAGTGCAGAGACCTATTGGAGGGAGATTATATTGAGTGGGTCTTTAGAAAGGAGATCTTGCATTATTTTTAGCAGTAAACAAGAGTGGAATTTACCATCTGTTAGCCATGATTAGAAGAACATCTCCAACAAGGACACTATTTCCATTCACTGTAACCTATACCAGCCTACGTTGACTGGTGGTACTGGGTAAGTTACAGAATATTTTAATTTTATGAATATAGAGAAAAGAAAATGACACATGTAACATTGTTATTGTTATTACACAGAGTTGTATACTAGCTGGAAAGATAATATGGAGTCTCCTCAAGGAAAACAGTCTATTACAATCTTGATACAGCATAACAAATAACAATAATAAACCTTGGAGAAGGACAACAGCATATGTAAATTAAGAGCAAATAGCATAGCAAAGAGGAAGTAAGGAGTCTTGATGCTGTGCATGAGTGTTTGTTTGTTCAGGGTCTATAAGACACACCTGGCAAAGTCACACAGCTAAGCATAATTCCCAGATTTTGGTGCATGTGTGAGCTGTGAGACATAATACCCAGTGTGTTAATGGTTGCATATGGTAAAGAGTAATTTAAAACCAAAATATTTTATGACTCATCTCTTTTACCTAAAGAATCTAACCCTTTTACTTTTTATTTTACCTTTTCCTAAGCAGAACTCCTTTCATCTTTTGTTACTTTTGTAGAAACAATTGACAGCTTACAAATAAACCATATCACAGGAAGAACTTGTGAGTCAGCGCACAAGATCGAAACTTCCCCTGACAGAGACACCTCTAGAGTGCCTAGAGATGGCCTTCAAACCACCTGATGTGACCAAAGATATGTATGGGACAGTGGTTGATGACGAAGAGTGGAAGCGGTTCCTTATTGACTTCATTCATCCACTAAGTAGGATATTTTTATTTTTTATTTTAGGGTTGTGGTGGATGGGGTGGGGATTTTAAGAATTTGCACATTGTGTATATTTAAGTATAAAGATTTTTAAGCAGTTTCTTTATTATGCTTAGTTCTTCTCTTCCTTTTAATTCATCTTATATTTTTCTACATTTTCTAGATTATAGCCTTTTACATCAAGTTTTTGATAGCATATAGATACACAGTGAACAAAAATTTTTCCTTTGTTTTCCCATACATCTTCTTGTCACTCACCTTCCTTTTTCTGCCTAGACAATGTGGAGGGCAATGAAGATGAAGAGGCTGACCCAGAGTACAACATCCTGGAGGATAAGGAGGATGACTTGGACTTGAGGGAAGAGATGAGGGGTGACCGAGCTGTCCAGATCTCAAAGAAGGAAATCAACGAGCTCATGACAGAACTCCTCGACACCCTGGTGGATAATGGCAAGAATGCTCCCGTGCGTGCCCACCTCTCGCAACAGTTCCGGCACAAGGAGAAGAAATATGAACTCAGCGTCCCCAAGCTTGACCAACAGAAAGAAAATGTGAGTAGGAATGGTTTGGCGTAGACTGTGAAGTAGTGCAGATGCTATGGGATGTTGTAGTGATACCAGGAATAGGAACAGTTATTGCCTCACCTTTTTATACTTCCATTTTTCTCTTTCCCTTTACCTTGTATTTCTTTCTTTTTCTTCATTTCCTCTTTATCCTTACTCTTTTACATGTTCCTCTATTTATCATTATTTTTATTGGTATTGAAATAATACTGATAATGATATGGTTATTGTTATTATTATCAGGAGTATTATTTTTGATTATTATTATTATCATTCTCATTGTTGTTGTTTTATCATCATCATCATTGTCATCATTTCATCACCATCTCATCATAAATCATCAATCATCAGTCATTAATCATCATCTTCAATAATAATCATCATCATCCTTTCAACTTCAATATTATCTTGTTATTTTGTGCTACAGACTTTACATGTATTTTTAACTACTTGCTGCTGATTACACATATTATCTGTATTTTTTTATAGATTTTATATTCACATAGATGGTTTCCAGGTGCTTAGACACCAGATTTCTCCTTTCTTTGAATTTTAGGATTTTTTTTCTAATTATGTTAATATTGATATTATTGTTGACATTTGATTATTATAATGCTTTGAAAATACTAAAAACAGTAAAGAATTAAAGACTTTCTAAAAATCAAGGAGAACCATTGAAAGGTTAGATAGGTAGGACTAGTAATTGATTCCTTCTGAGTAAGCACTTGTGGAGCCATCTGCGTGTTAAGACAATTAATGAACTAAAAAAATACTGTGGACATCGCATATATTTTTGCTAGACTAGCAAAATATAGGAAATCAACAAATCGTAAGATAAAAGTTAGATTGTAGGCTGTACTTCAGATGTACTTTCTTGATGTCTGGTTATAAAATCTTAAATATTTTCCTTGTATATTTACAGGTAGAAGCCCCAACTCCTGGTGCTATTTGGGTAGAAGTCCTCACAGCAAAGTTCACACCCAAGCAATTGGAGACGCTCAAGTGTCAAATGACTCAACATGTTCAGTTACTCCTCACCTCATGGCTGCTTTGTAGTGGATCTTCTGCAATGGAAAATGTTGCTGAGGATTATCTTAATATCTTGGTTTGTAATATATTATTTTGTTTTGTTTGAAAGTGTTTATATACTTTGCTTGAAGTGATTTTTATCAGCAGTAGTTGCTTTAGGATATATTTGTATTTTATCCTGGCCCCCTTTCTTTCTGTGTTTCTAGAGAAAGACATTTTTGTATAATTTTTGACCTCATTGTTTTGTTTGAACACTGGCTTAATTGTAGGAGAATCCCACTAAGGTGTTTGCAGTCAGAATATATCAATTCCAGAAAGAAGTTAAGAAGTATGAGGAGACGAGCGAGTACTCCAACACATACTTCAGGACAGTGAATTTGGATGCTGCTATGGAAACTATAGAAATAGTAAAAAAGAAAGCTGTGAAGCAAAAAATACCAAATCAGGAAAGGTAAGTTCTGATGTATTCATGAATTTCTTTTTCTAGTTCATCAATCTATATATGTATTTAGACATAGATATAGATAGAGAAATATACATATATATATTTTTTTAAGAATCTGAAGTGAAGAGAATTGAACTTTCAAAACCTGTGCTGTAATCTGATATTTACTATTAGATGTTGATCTTTACTTCTATATATTTCACTCTATCATTGCACGTGCGTGTTTGCATGTGTGTGTGTTTCATCTTATTTGTGTGTACATGGAGGGGTGGATGGTTCTTCCTTCTTTGCTTTTCATTGCATTTTACTTTTATTAAAGGAAAAAAGTGACAGAGCTGAACAAGTTTGTGACTGAGTGCATCTTAGAGTCCAGGGCTTTCCCTTATCCAAAACTGCTACCAACACGGATGCTTCACATGCCAGGTCCTACTACAAAGGCAAAGTTTGTGCCATCAGAGGATGTGTAAGTTTAAGATTGGGGTTTATTTTTCTTTTTGCTTTGATTCTTCTGTTTTGAGTAGAGTAGGGCTTGTTACTATTCTTGTAATTGTTATTTTTGTTATTATTATTATTATTGATATTATTATTATTATTATTTTTATTATTATTATTATTATTATTATTATTATTATTATTATTATTATTATTAAGTATATCTGTTTTTAGTTATCTATTCTTCTTTTATTTTATTCTGTTTTTGTATGAGTAATTGTATATTTTTCTGCTATTTTTTTCTCATCCTTTTTGATATTTGTTTGTGTTAATCTAAAATTGAATCTGTTTTTATTCCTTTTCTAGCATACATATTCTGAGCTTGATTGCCAAACTGAGATTGATATTTGTTTTAGTATAGAAATAATGATAATAATTATCTTCATTGATATATTTGTAGTCTTAATACTTAGTGTTGATTACATATTAGTAATTTAAAGAAAATCTTGAATTCTGAGTGTTTTGTATTTTTTGCTGGATTTAAATAGTGTATAATATGAACATTGAAGTAATTTATCAAACTCATAATCTCCTCTAATTTTCTTGAACAATGTAAATGATTGTTTGATATTCTCTTTATTTCATAGTGAGTATCATTGATGTTTATAAATAGACTGATTCACATACAGAGCCAGTGAAAAGAACATTTATGATAGTGGTGAAGAGGTACATCATTCTGAAAAAAATTCACTTCCTGACAAGAAAATCACCTGTAAAATGTTGACTACAAAATGTAACCTCCTCATATCATTAAACCCAGGATTGTGAACAGGCTAAAAATATAC
Source organism: Penaeus vannamei (assembly GCF_003789085.1). Taxonomy (NCBI): domain Eukaryota; kingdom Metazoa; phylum Arthropoda; class Malacostraca; order Decapoda; family Penaeidae; genus Penaeus; species Penaeus vannamei. The sequence continues at coordinate 892,878 of NW_020870858.1, forward strand.
ATCTAAGTTTTTAAACTTGGTCTGACAAATTGACAACTTCTTAACCATGAAACCCTCTAGGTTAATTGCCATGGGATTTGAGCGTTACCTGGACCCTAAGCACCGCAACACAGATGTCAGTCGGCGCTCAACAAAAATGATTGAGGCCATTGGCTACACAGTGCAAAACATGGTAATAGCCAAAACGGCAGAACAGGTGTTCAACAGGATTATGAATATCAAGAGAAAAGCCTCTGAAGACCAACCCTCAAATGTGATTTACGTAAGTGCTAATCAAGTACTTATTTTGGTTGTGAGTGCTGGGAAGTTTACATGATCTTGATGAAGAACATTTTTGTTATTGTAAATATTATAATTACTGTTTTTAATGCCAATTGTATGAGGCTTATGAAATGAGACCTTTTTTTCTTCTTATTTTCTTCCTCCTCTTCTTATCTTGTATGAAGACAGGAAGTCAGGATTCTAAAGTATTGATGATTTTAAGACGTAGTGCCACCTAGAACCTCATACCTTCATGGTAGAAAACGACTTAGTCCAATATTCATTAAGTCCCTTCTGCAGGAGTACCTGGGCACAGGTGTCCTGAATATCCCAGAGGCTGAGCCTGAGGCCTTACTGCCTTGTGTTCCCTGCCCTGTCTATGATTACCCAGATGACTGTGTGGAAGGCATGTGGCATAGACTGATTAAGGAGAAGAAGAAGTATATCATGAGCCTTAAGCACCAGGAAATCCTCAGGGAGAAGGCTGTCAAAGCCAAGGCAGAAGCTGAGAAGACCAAGCAGCGCCCTCCACCTCCGCCTCCAGTAAGTTGGATCTTTAGACTTTGGAGTTTATACATTGTAGAAATTGTGGGAATTCGCTATCTCTGAATTTCTTTTGAATTTTGAGATAGAAATTTGACTTGCTATATCCATATACAATCCTAGAGGTACGTTTCACTTTCCATAAAAATGTAAGCAGTATGAAATATAATATTCAATATATTATTGTAATCATCATATTGAAAATACAAAGTTATATGTAATGTACTTTGTATTAGAATTTTATATTAATCAATTTTTTTTAAAGACCATGGGAAATGAAAAGTACCCTCAGCATTGTAGAAGCTATAATGCACATGCATATTATCCTGTCATTGCAGGTTCAGAACATTCTGATTATCCAGGCACCAAATGGGAATACACAGCTTATCATACCCAACAACATTGGTCCAATTGTGACGCAGCCCAACATAGTCTTGCCACCAAACAACATTTCACCAGCCATCATTCAGCCTACCACAGCTTCCACTGCAGCTTTTCTACCCATCAGCAGCCAGCCACTTGTACTTAACATGATGGAAGAGGCAACACGTGTAACAAATCCATCTATGGGAATGAGCTCAGCATTGGCAGTCATGCCTTTATCGAATGAGTCCATGGCAGCTGCAAACACAACTACAACAGAGGTTGTAGGAACTAGTCAGTGGAATCCAGCCACTGCCACTCCAACAGTGACATCAGTTCAGACAACAGAGAGTGCTGCTACAGCAATCTTAACACCCTTCACAGAGCAAGAGAATGATATCCATTGCCAAAGCAGTGATCCTTTGCAAGAACAGAATACAGAATATCCAGATGAAGACAGGCCTCTAACAGAAAATGGGGAGGAGAAAGACGGAGTAGCTGAAGGTAGTGATGGTGAGTCACTACCAGACTTAATGGGTGAAGACAGCATGCAAGTAAATTTTGAAGCCTCATCAGCCATCTGTAAGTCTTCAGATGTTGAGAGTCAGTCATGTAGAGACACCCAGTTGAACAAAAATATCGCCTCAACATTGAAAACCACTTTATGCACTCCTCTGAAGGTGAATCCCACTAACACAAATAGTATACCTACTCCTCTTCTCCACATGCCCTCTCTGTTAACCACACCACAAAAGATAGATGAAAAGGGACCAGCAGCTGTGTGTGTGTCTTTTTCTCCTCTTAAGACCCCAGTCATATCCATCCCTACACCTGACAAGTCCCTTTCAACACCAGAGAAAAGCTTTGCAGAAATCCTTACACCAGCATTCATACTTGATGGACAGTTGCAAACAAAATCACATGTTAAATCATTAGAGTCATCACTATCGGATAATAATAGTGTAATTAGTAATGTGGAAAATACATCTGCTGCTAGTGTATCTGCAATTAGTCCTACAAAAAGTGTTTCAAGTGCTTTCAGTGAGAACATAGAAAACAAAA
>NW_020870858.1:900106-902606 GCF_003789085.1 Penaeus vannamei
TTTATGTTCTTATCAGCTTGCTTGTTTGTATGTAGCAGTCAACATCCAATTTGGTAATAACAGACCAAGTCCAGTAATCTTGTTTTAGCCAGACATTCAAGCCTAAAATGTGTCACCTATTTAATGCAATATATTACTCAGTTCCTATTATTATTAATGTTATTGTTATAATAGTGATGAAAGTAATAGTAATGATAATGATAAACAAGGATGGTGATAATAATAGCAGTAATGGTGATAATAATGATATTACTAATATTATTTTTGTCAGTAATAGGAATTATAATGGAAAAAACAACTTTCTATTCCTCTAATGTTCACACATACAGTGCACGTCAGAAATCTTGGCATGAGAGGGACTGCGTCAAGATTTTTAACGCTTTTTTGGTAATGCCCCTCTAATATCATGCAAATTGACCTATAATCTTGGCAGTTTCAGATATCACTCAATTACCTCTGGGCAGTGACAGTGAGCACAATTGCTACGTGCTTTTTTTGTGAATAGCCTAGAATTTTTTCTGAGCTCTGTCGCTGTTTTTGGCCAGTGTGTTCTGATGGCTGCCTTAAGTTTGGGGATTGATGAGGTATCATGCTCATGTAATCTGTTTTTCATTAGTGCCCACAAGTTTCAATAGGATTTAAAGCTTTGCATTATGGCAAGGTGCACCATCCTGCATAAACACGTCTGTTTGACACTGCTCAAAGCAATCTTCCAAATTATCACTCAGTAGCTCCAAATATCTGTCTGCATTCATCAAAACATTCCTTGGTACTATTACCAATGTCCTCACACGGAGGTAACCAAAGGCACACCAAACCATCAATTCATCTGGATAATTCAGTCCCTTGGATGAATCTTGGGTCACACGGATCACTTCCATGTCAGCGATAAACTTTGCCGTCTCTGTTTCCAGTTACACTCATCATCGCTCCATAACACTCGTTTCCCCTTGTCCTCGTCTCACTGAAGATATTTCTTGCAAAAAGCAACCCTATTTTGCCTCTGCTTAACCCATTGGTCGCGGTATTATGCAATATGGCGTGTAGTCCCCTAACTTTATTTATTTTCAACTCGGGTGGCGTATGGGACCGCACTGGAGTGTGCACGCGCGCAGTGGTGCTGTCTTCCCTCTTTCGCGCAAATATTTTGTTTACTTATATCTCAGAAAAAATAAGTATGCAAAAATTTGCAAAAACCCTTGCCTTGCAAATACATGCAAACATGCAAACATATGTAAATGCGCTCAGAAAGAGTGGCGGGCGTGGTTTTAGCACGCGCAATAGGCGAACAACTCATTTGGCGGTAAACAGCCCATCGCACACGCAAGCCCGGGGGTGGTGGGCCTGGGCCCTGTAAGGCCGCAAGGGGAATGCCGGCTTGGCGGCTGATATTCCTTGGCCCACTCAGCTCCCATGCCGCGCGGCCGCCCACTGCTCGAAGGGGATCAGCTGTCAATTGCACGGTGCATCATATGATACCATCCGCAGCCAGTGGGTTAAGAGTAAAAATCGGTTTCTTGCGAGCAATGCATTGGGAAAATTTCATCATTGTCTGATGTGTCAGACACATCAGCCAGTAATGCAGGGTTCCTTTCTTCTAATTCTGGTGCTGTTATTCGTGGCTGACTATCCACCTGCCTCCTGAGCACATTTAATGTGCATGTTTTCTGTGGCCTCCCTGGCTGCTTTTTCTGCAGTGACTGGTCAGTGTCTCCACAGTCATGAAATTTTGTTGTCCACCTCTGGACACTTCGCGATGAAATTCCGATTGTATTTGATATTTCAGTATTGAACTTTCCTGCCTTACAGAATGCTGTAATAACAGCAACCTGATGCCTTTTCATATGTTTTGCTCCAAAAACAGCAACAGAACTGCTAGGCTATTCACGAAAAAAACACGTAGCAATTCTGCTCACTGTCACTGCCCATAGGTAATTAAGTGATATCTGAAACCACCAATGTGGAGTTAGATGAGTAATCTATCAGCTGACGGGGCATGAAGATTATAGGTTGATTTGCATGATATTAGAGGGGCATTACCGAAAAACGTCAAAAATCTTGGCGGGGTCTCTCTCGCGCCAAGGTTTCTGACGTGCACTGTACAGTACTGACTCTATTAACAATTAACTTTGCCAACCATTAGATATGAATGTGAGCTGCAATCATAGTCATGGTGTCCTAAACTTTTTTATGTTTTTGATACTATCACACGTAATTCTACTCACATCATACTACTTTCAGTTTTCTGAGGGAAGAGTTTACCTTCAGTATGGCAAGACATTACGTCCAGCGAGGGTCACTTACTGCAATGGAGACTCCAAGGAAGAAAAGGACAGTGTGGCAAAGGAAGGAGGCAGATCCCAAGGTGGTAGTGGAGGTCCTCAGAATGATATGGAAACAGGCAGCAGAGTAAAGAGTGGTGTGGCAAGAAAGTCGAAGGACACTACTAGTGGTGAAAGTGGCTCAGCCGTGAGAAACAGGGAAGGGCTTAGTCAGGTGG
>NW_020870858.1:927606-930106 GCF_003789085.1 Penaeus vannamei
TATATAATATAGCAAACGCTTACATACCAGTACCAATATATATATATATATATATATATATATATATATATATATATATATATATATATATATATATATATATGTGTGTGTGTGTGTGTGTGTGTGTGTGTGTGTGTGTGTGTGTGTGTGTGTGTGTGTGTATGTGTGTGTGTGTGTGTGTGTGTGTGTGTGTGTATGTATATATACACATTGAGACAAAGGCATTTCAAGGTGAAAGTAACATCTGATTTCGATAATAAACCATTTAATCACGGACTGATCCTATTTTGTCATTTTTCCTACTTTGCAAACACGAAAATTCCCAATCATTTTCATCTTTTAGAAAGTGCTTTTATCCGTTTTGAGGCAAAGAACAAATATTACCGGTTCAAGGATGTGAATGAACCGCAGACGAGGCAATGTTACACAAAGATGAACTGCGCGTGTTAAGGCCGTCCTTTGGTATTTAAAGTGACCCTTGCAGAGATGAACGAAACCAAAAGTTTTGCGTTACGTAATCACATCTCTGTGCAAGGCTGTTCACTCGTGTTATATTCATAATATGGGTGTGCGAATTTTCCGAGTTAGTGGGTAGCCGTTATTTGTATGTAAAATGTGCCGAAAATAGGTAGGTAGGTAGAGAGAGAGAGAGAGAGAGAGAGAGAGAGAGAGAGAGAGAGAGAGAGAGAGAGAGAGAGAGAGAGAGAGAGAGAGAGAGAGAGAGAGAGAGAGAGAGGAGAGAGAGAAGAGAGAGAGAGAGAGAGAGAGGAGAGAGAGAGAGAGAGAGAGAGAGAGAGAGAGAGAGAGAGAGAGAGAGAAGAGAGAGAGAGAGAGAGAGAGAGAGAGAGAGAGAAGAGAGAGATAGAGATAGATAGAGAGAGAGAGGAAGAGAGAGAGAGAGAGAGAAGAGAGAGAGAGAGAGAGAGAGAGAGAGAGGAGAGAGAGAGAGAGAGAGAGAGAGAGAGAGAGAGAGAGAGAGAGAGAGAGAGAGAGAGAGAGAGAGAAGAGAGAAGAGAGAGAGAGAGAGAGAGAGAGAGAGAGAGAGAGAGAGAGAGAGAGAGAGAGAGAGAGAGAGAGAGAGAGAGAGAGAGAGAGAGAGAGAGAAGAGAGAGAGAGAGAGAGAGAAGAAAGAAGTTTATTATCCTAAAATCACGCTCCTCCATCGCAAATTCCTCGGTAGTATAGTGGTTAGTATCCCCGCCTGTCACGCGGGAGACCGGGGTTCGATTCCCCGCCGGGGAGGCCTTTTGGGGGAGTGCATTTAAATGAGTACTTGGGCAATCATAGCCACTGTGCTTAAAGTGCTGATACATCCATATAATACGAGAAGGATCGAGACAAAGAAAATGGAGAAAAATTAAAGAAAATACAAAGGAATGGAGTAAGGATAAGGGATAAAACAACAAAGGAGAGAACGGAGAGTAAGAGCGAAGAGCATATGTGGTTAACTAGTAATAATGACGATGATAATGATAATAATGATAAAAACAAAGTTGATCATTATCATCTTCATTATAATCATGATGATAATGATATTGATAATAATGATAATGATGATATGATAATGATATTAATGATAATGAATATAATGATAATAGCAATAACGATAATGAAGATAATGATAATAATGTTAGTAATAATCGTGATAATAATAATGATAGTTATATTAATTAATAAAAATGATAACAATAACAATGGAAATCATGTTGATCATAATGGTAATCATAATAACTAAAACAACAACGACAGCATCAAAACAACAATGATAATAGTAATAACAATAATAATGATAATGATAATAGTAATAATAATACTAATGATAATAGCAAAACTATCACAATAACGATAGAAAATAGGGATAATAACAATAATGAAAATAGAGGTTAAGCAGAAAAAGAGCGAAATAGTGATATGGACAATAAAGGAAAAGGCGTGAGGGAAAGGTCAGCTGTCTCTTCGGCAAAGAGGTCAGATTCCTCCTTTACCGCCCGGGAGGTCAAGCTACTTCCAGCCTGTAAAACGAATCGTGCAACATTCTGCAGTGCATTTTTTAACACCTGTTTGTATACAGGAAAAGTACAATATATGTATACATATATATATATATATATATATATATATATATATATATATATATATATATATATATATATATATATATATATATATATATATATATATATATATATATATATATATATATATATATATATATATATATTATATTATATTATAATATATACCATATAGTTTTGTATGTTGTGTGTGTGTGTTGCATTGCATTATTAAACATACAAACAAACAAGCAAAACCGGTAAAGCAAAGAAAATCTACATCTTCGATTTATTTACATATAATGGAAAATAAATAAAATATCATCACAGAAGTAAAGGTGGAGGCTAAATGACTAAGGTCGGCCGTAGAGTTGTGAGGGAGCGGAGTGACCTTGGCTGGAGGACTCACGCAGTTCTCCGCGGGCGCGAGCTTCATGCTCAAGACG
>NW_020870858.1:947606-955106 GCF_003789085.1 Penaeus vannamei
TAGAGAAATGCCAAAAGAAACATCAATGACATCACTGCAAGCCAGACCTGAACCTCCCATACCACTGGATGAAATGAGTTCAAGCTTTTGATTGCTCGCAAAGCACTATGGCAGTCGCAATATATTACAACAGAATGGTTCCTAAGGTCTCTAGTCATTTTGACCGCTTCAAAGATGGCATGTAACTCTGCATTGAAGATGGAGGCTGTCAAAGAAAGACAAACAGGTCTTAAGTGTTAGTCTTCTATGAGGAACTTTGTCGAAGGCCTTGGCAAAGTCAAACAGTATGGTGTCAATTGTCTCGCATCGTGTCTGTCAAGTCATTGGACCATGTCATTATGGATGGTGGTGATAAATTGAGTCATCATTGAATAGGTGAAATTGATTATAGGATAAAGCAAAGACGAGGGCACAAGATTTTAGGATTAAGGCAGGGATTTGGTCTGGTCCAGTGGCTTTGTTCTCATTGACGGAACGTTTGTCTTTAATTGAGAACGGATCTTTTTCATTTGTATTGTAGATTTGATCTTGAAAGAAAATTTGATTTAGCTAAATTGCAAAGGATAGTGACCTTCAGGGGGTTAGGTTACTAGTTAAATTATTCAGGCATTATAAGACAGCTATTTTTATTTATCAACTCTACTACTCACATTTACAAGAATGAATTCTTCTTTCATTTTACATCTTATTCTCCACACAGCTACATCGATAGCTTTTGTTTTCGACATTAATAGACTAATTCTACTGATTGACAGTACTGGTGCAGTCCGTTTCCTTACCAGCTGAGCTTTGCAGAAGCTAAGTCTTAGCTAATTAGATGTTTAGTTAGTGGATTAGGTTTTCTGAAGAGGATCCGCCAGATTAAGTTATAATTTTGCCTAAACCAAGAGTTTGGCATGAGCTGGTTTTTAGAACTAGTGATCAAGGAGATGTACACGAATTGTCTAGTCAGCAACACTTAGCCTCTCTCCCAGCTCAACTTCCCAATATATTAATCTATAATGGTATTCTTCTAATTAAGAACGTTTACTATTCCTTGGGTTTTGAATGAAAAACTCTTGAAGTTACTTTGGCGAATTGATGCATTAATACCCGCCGTATCCTTCAGAAAAAAAAAAAAAAATCAAACCCTAATGTGCTAGTTCAGCCTTCGGCGAAGAAAGCAGCTAATATATCCTTAATCTTGACACTATATCTAAAACATCCATAACATATTGCATAATCTAAAAGAACAGTAAATGGGAATCGGCATACATACTTTTTCCATACTTGCTAATACAACTATTATTCATATAGTTCATCAGTCACATATATTTAGACCAGTGCAAGATATATACTGTTTACACTCACGGATAGACCTTATAAATTAAACATTTATGTTGTGCATACCTTATTACAGACCCAAACACATGCTCGCACTGATGGCGTATACAAACCACATATATTAGCATTTCATATTTATTTAATTTTACTAATGGGACATAAAACCACAAAAACACATATCAAATGGAGTATAAGGTTAAAAAAGGCTGACAGAAATGAAAACAATAAAAGAACGGCAGTAGGTATGGGATAAAAGGTGACTACATTCCTCTGCAGTTTGTATTAAGGTGCATTTATTTGTTTCTTCCATATCCGCAAAGAAAAGAGAAATGTTTTCTGATACTATAGTGTCTTCGGACACTTATTATTCTGTAATCATTCTTAGGAGGTTTTTCAATCAGTTGCTAGTTCAGTGAATAAAAGGTCAAGAAGAGACCGGGAGCTTCTTTTATCACCCCAGTCAGGCCAAAAGCCTCCCCGGCGGGGAATCGAACCCCGGTCTCCCGCGTGACAGGCGGGGATACTAACCACTATACTACCGAGGAATTGATAATCTAATCTACTTTCATGAATGATCAAATCGTCATCCCCTCGCATTCTTTCACGATGAATAGCACAATATTCTTAATGTAAATATTAATCATACAGATCACCAATCAAATATATTCAAACGGTGCAAGTTACATGCTATATACTTTCACAGATAGACTTATAGAGAATACATTTTTATAGTATTTTATAGATAACTCTCTTTGTAGATAGTAACATGTTTAGTACATGGCCTAGATCGTCATGCCTGCTTTTTTCAGCGTCAGCGCCAAGTAATTGGTTTGTACTTAGGGGGTCATCACCGGGTTTGTTTCTTCCATCCCAAGATCCTGCATGCCTTGCTTTTTCATAGACTTCCACAGCTGCAATATTAGCCCTGATATGTATTCAGGATATATAGAAAATCCGTGATAAAGTGAATCTCTCTTCCCCACAGTTTAGTTGGCACTGTTGTAAACTTTTAGGAGGCACTTTCCACAAGAAATGAGAATTGCTATAGGGTATCAGAGTTCTAAAAATGAATAATAATCTTTGTTTATATCAGAACCCGACATATCCTTCGGCAAATAAATATTGTGCGGATGAGCTTTTCAAATCCTAGGAGTAAAGTGATATTAGCCTCCGGTGCAGAATATAACCAGTAATCCAGGCTTGGGCCTATATTTGAACTTCTGTAATATAGAACTAAATTTAATTCAACAGGTAATGGAAATAAACATTGTTTCCAGCATTTGGAATCTCTTGGATTTTGACAAATTATACATTTATTAGCACAGATTATTTTTCATGCAAACATTAGTTGTATAGTTCATCAGGCATGCATGTAATTAGACCGGTGCATATTATGAATTCATATTATATATATATATATATAATATATATATATTATATATATATATATATATATATATATATATATATATATATATATATATATATATATATATATATATATATATATATATAGAGTATACATTTTTGATTATGGACACAAAACACATGCTCACATTCATGCCGTATAAACAGCACAGATATTTGTGTTTCATTAAAAATGTAACAGTTATGCTAAAAGGTCATAAGACCACGTAGGCACAGAAATGAAATTGTGTACTAGAAAATGACCAGAAGGAGAAAGAGAAAGAAGAAAAAGAAAAAGAAAAAAAGAGGGTGGGGAGAGGGAGAGGGAAGGAGATAGAGAAGCAGTAGCTATAGATTACAAACAGCATAAATTCCTGTTCTGTAGTATTAATGCACACTGGTTTTCCATACCCCAAAAGAAATGGAAATGTTTATAGATACTGTAGTGCCTAAGAACATCATGCTATATAAATCATCATTGCAAAGCCTCATTCAGTTGCTAATTAGTGAACGATCCCCCCTCCCCCCACCAAAAAAAAAAAAAAAAAAAATAAGATGCTCATTTTGACAATGTGATGTGTTATTATTCAGACAATTCGCTCATTTGCTCGTATGCTTAAGAAATTGTCTAACGCAAATCAGTTCTTGGCTTAATTTTCTTATGCTAAATTCTTCACGAGTCTAGGAAGTCAACGTTTTTTTTAAGACTTTAGTGTTCTTAATCCTTTTGTCTTATTTGGGTATACCATTTGATTTTTGCGGCATTATTCCTTTGAAATGTATTTTTGCTTCGAAGAGTGAATTCCACTATCTTTCTTTGAGCATACGACCAATTGTACTAGCAGTATATCTTTTCTTTCACAAACACTTAAAAATCAAGAATGATCCTGTCACTCATCCCCTTTTTTCCCTTCCCATTCCTTCCCTTCCCCTCTTCATTTTCCTCACCTAGCTTCCGTGTCTCTTCCTTTCCCTCTCCTAGCTTCTGTGCCTCTTCCTTTCCCTCTCCTACTTCATGTTTTGTCACAGAAAGCCTAGACGCTAAGCCTCCATGCCTATCTAGTGATGGGCTTTCCTTTATTTCATTATTTCACCTTCTATTCCTTTTTCCTTCGCCCTAAGCCTTATTCCTATTCCTTTTTCCTTCGCCCTAAGCCTTATTCCTATTCCTTTCACTTTAGCCTAGCCCTTCCTTAACCTATATCCTGCCCTATCCTGGCCTACGGGAAAATATGAAGATTCTGGAAGACTTGCCCTTTTGGCGTTTTTCTTTGTATACTGGGCTGTTATAATACCGAATTAGCCTTTTCAAAGTAAAAATTTTATTCTTGTATTCTTAATAAACGTTTCTTTTAAATTATCGTTATCGGGCCTTTCAGAAATTTTTATATATATATATATATTTTATATATATATATATATATATATATATATATATATATATATATATACGAAAGAGCCGCCTTTTTAATTCTTTTTTTTATTTTTTAAAAATCTAATACACTCATAATATGATTTTAGTTCTATCCTTTTTTATATTCTAATTTGTTTTACTTGTTCATTTTGAGGCGTTTCATTTTCAGCTATCAGGCATTAATTTTCTATTTTTTCTAATGTTCTGTGATATTCAATTATTTTCCTGATTTTAGAGGATTAATCATTAATCTTATTTGTAACATTTCTGCCATATTTTTTGTTCATTTTATCTCTTCAGCTTTATTATTTGTGATTTTTATAATTATTTTACTTTTTACTGTCTTTGTATTGTGTTTTATATCCATTACACTATGAATTGCATTGTAAATACTTGTTTAAAAAACAACAACTTTGCATTGCTTTGTTCCTCCTGCCTATATAACTGGGAGCATTAGATTGAATAAAGAAAAGTGTTAAGACTGAACCTGTGTTTGCGTGTCTTCCATGGATCTTACAGTGAGATGATGTCGAACCAGAGAGGTAGGTTATATCTGATCTCATTATTTACCTTATTTAAAGAGAGCTGGGTGTTGCGACATTAAACTCTAAGATTTTGAGCATTCAAAAGGTTCTCGATAATGCATCACCACTCTATCCCCTAGACAACCCATACTTCCTTGAGGGCTTGTAAGGGAACCCAGTTATTCTTTTTATTTTATTGTTTTAGGGGTAAACAGGGCCCACCTCTCCAAGGCCTTAGTCTCTCCATTCGCTTCTCCCGAATGATCCCTCAGGTAGTGCATTTTTGAGAGGCCCCATGCCACAGTACCCTTACAAATACCGACATCTGTGGTGACAGTGGTGGGATCGTGTTGATGACCTCATCTCTAAGAGGATGGATCAGATCCAAATAAATACAGATAGGTTCTTGATGAGGAATACAGATGGGCTGATCCAAAGGATAGAGGAAATTGAGCAGTGGTATGGAGGGCGAGGTCAGCAGCTAGATGAATCTAGTAGGGCAGATAGGCTGCCCTCATACGAGAGGTCCCACAAGTAGCTAGTAGAACTGAAAGAGATATGGTGTCGGTCAGAAACTATTTCTCAAGATATGCCCGAGCTAGCAACTTGAGGAACAACTGGTCCTACTGATAATAGTCCTGTTCATCAGTATGGAAGGGCTACAGACCCCCTGCCTACACATGATGACACTTTGGCTTGTCTTCAGAGACGCCTTGCAGAACTGGAGGGAGAACTGCAAGAAGAGACAAGTAGATGTAAATATACAGAACATCAGCTAAGTGATGCCAGTCTTCCTGAGTAAGAAAGATTATCACAAGGCTCATTAGAGCCTACTTTACCTGCCAGAAGTGGGCATAATGAACCCAGGACATGCACACCTCCAGCCACTGACCACAGCCAGGTATCATATATTATGACCAGGGAAACGGTGTCCCATTTCAAGGGGAAGCTCCTGCTTCTAACCCCTTGAAAAAGAATCTGGCAATAGAGTCCTGGATAAGGGCCACTGAAAACATTTTTAGGCCATCCTCCAGTGTCCAGCACGTGCCAGTGGTAGGGGAAGAGCTGAGGCAATCCAAAATTCAGACTGCTTCGACCACGCTGAAGACGGGTGTCTCCAAGCAAGAACTAAGACACAAATTCAGGGGCACCTACTCAGCTGCAGACTTTAAAGTTTTGTATGATCAGACCATGAGAGATACCCAAACCCATGGATTACTTCCTACAGATAGAAGGGTCAGTATATCAGGGCTGCTGTGACCATTGTGAGGCATATTGGGGAGTCTTGCAAACTCATGAAGTTTTCCTGTCCTGACCTTGAAGGAGAACTGCAGTGCCATGCAATTAGCTGAAACATCTAACCACAAGCCGCCACCATTTTCAAGATCAAGGCGATTACTATTCTCGGCAACAACAAATTAACCCCATTACAGACAGAATCGGAGCACCTGTTGCTGCTATTGGAAGCAACTGCTCACCCCAGGGTATGCCAGTCCCAAACACCTGGTGTATCACCGCAGTTCAGGACAGTGCGTCTCCCTAGGTAACGGACAAAGAACTCATCCCTTCCAGGGTATTTTGTGCTAACGGTGCCGATAGGAAGGTCACATGGCGAGGAACTGTCCATTTCTCAAGGGACAGGGTAGTCCCCAGCTCCTCTGGCAGAATCAGGAACCATGGGAACAGTAGTGATGAGTGTGGCAACCCAAACCTCTCTAATTCAGGCAACAGCAAGGGAACCCAGGACGACCTCTTGATTTACCTTTTCTTGGGGATGTTCTCCCTGGGGGTGGACTTGCAGATCTTTCCCATGGTATGCTTACTTTGGGAAACCAGCTGTATTCAGTTGTTTATACAAATACAACATCCCTTAACATTCTAGTCAAGACTCCTGCGCCCAAATTACACCTGGAAGCAGCGGTGTACCTTCTAAATAAAACCGAAATTCCTCCTCATATATTATGGTAAGCCCGTCCATCAGAAATAAATTAACCATCCCGCTACCAAGGCACGAAACCGAAAGTACAGCGTTTGGGCTTTAAATGCCAGCCATAGTACCGTGACCTTAGGCCATGGGACACGCTTGTGAAAGTTTACAGAGATGGATTATACTCACGGTCAAATACCGCAGACAAGGCTTCTGCCGGGGAACACATGGCCCCCATCAGACCAAGTCCTCTAAACAAAGGTGAGCAAGGGGCAACAGGTGTAGTTGATGGGTCGAGAGGACCCCCTATCAGCTTTGAGTCTCAGGCACTTCTTGCAAAGGCTAAGGTGAGAGCCCCTACGGTTGCTGCTGCTGAGGTTGAGTGGAACCTCGTCACACCAGAACAATGGCCAGACAGAATAGCCAGCCAGAGAGATTCTAGCTAGGGTAAGCTGAGCTTGCATGGTATAGTTGATGGGACGAGAGGATCCCCATCAGCTGTGACTCTCACGCATCTCTTGGTAAGGCTAAGGTGAGATCCCCTACGGTTGTTGCTGCCGAGGGTGATTGGACCCTCATCAGACCAAGACCATGGGCAGACGGTATAGCTAGCCAGAAATATCATAGCAATTGTAAGCATGGAGAGATGATTGAGGAGATGAGCAGACTCCCATCCATACTAGGCTCACAACCCTCAAATGTTATATAAAGTTACGAAATCACATCCGCGAATACGCCTTTTCCTGTAATTCTAATTTTGAGGCTTTTACTAATTTGTATATGTATGAAGTTGTATTTCTTATTTTTCGTAAGTTAATCATATGTTTTTTTTTTTACTATTTATGTTCCCTCATTCTAGAAAGGAGTATGTTCAAAATACAGGAAAAACATGTCAGAAAAATTAA
>NW_020870858.1:960106-970889 GCF_003789085.1 Penaeus vannamei
CTTAAAATATTTAAATAAAGTAATATATGGTGATGATTATGGGAAAAGGAAGAGGGACAGGATCATGAACTTTGTCAAGTCAAGTTTCATCTAGGAGTTATTTGTATAAATATTGATGCTTTTAAGTATAAATATTGATGTGGCGTTATGTCAGTAAAGGATGGTACATGTGTTACTTCTTGTTTTGCGAATCCTATACTATATGTAAAATATTTACAACGTAGAGCATAAGAAAATGGAATCGCATAATTCTTAATACGAGTATTATGTGAATTATTAATCAGCCATCCCTATAATTACACCTTAATGCATGATACATATTATATCTACTTACTGATACATCTAGAGATTGTACATTCGCATGGTAAGTATGTAGCCTATACGGACACATGCTCACATAAATATTATGCTACACTATTAGATATGCTACTGGGACAAAACTTGCCAGGCATACGTTTCAGAGGAAAACCACAGACACAGAGCTGAATGTACTTTATGTGTTTATATCAAATAGTTCAATTGTTATAGAAATGATTCTTCGATCAGAATAACACGTGAGAAATGTGAATATGTGCATTTGCAGATACAAAACACTGTTTTATAACGATACAACAAATTCATCAAAGCTTCGAGTGAAGTAATACATGTAAATCATAGGACAGAAAAAAAATGTAAAGGGTCAACATTTATTCGCAAATAAATAAGACAATCGTTCAATACAAAGCATCCTATAACTCATCAGCAAAATATAAACAAGAAATATATCAGGAAAAGAATCAAAAAGGTTGGCAGTATACACAAGAAGGAATATCAGGAAAAGAATCAGAACTCGATCAAATAGTGGACTAAGGTCGGCTGTAGAGTTGTGAGGGAGCGGAGTGACCTTGGCTGGAGGACTCACGCAGTTCTCCGCGGGCGCGAGCTTCATGCTCAAGACGCCCTCGCTCGATCTGCTCGAGGGCGTGGGCGGGGATGGGGTGGGGGAAGGCAGGAGCCACGGGCAGGAAGGGCGACTGAGGCTGGTAGCCGTTGGCGTCGGCCACGAACTGGAGGTCGAAGACTTGGCCGTCGGGGAAGGTGAAGCTGAAAGGTTGATATTGCAATAGGTAACTCTGTGTATGACCCTTGTGCTGGCTTGACACGATAAAGAATATTTATGAGATATCCCACGAAGAAAAAGTCCTAAACTGTAACTGACTGACCTGACTGAGCCTTGCTGAGCACCTCCAGGGCCACCAGCCTCGTGCCTGACGATGCCGTCCTGAGTCTCGACGTCGAAGGTGTAAGAGCCGTCAGCAGCAGGATGGACTCGATCGTCGCGGATGATTTCGACCACTCTGACGGGGGCGGATGGGCGGTGTGCAGGGGCGTCGTAGGAGAAGGACGGCTGGTCAGCCAGAGCCACGGCCACCAGCAACGCTAACACGATCTAAAGGCATTACATTAACTTTGTTGATCATTTCTTTAAAGAATTTGATTGGCTGTTGACCGACTCTTATAAAGATAATAATAAGGGACTACCGTGAACTGCAGGAGAAATATCTGCCTTGATCCTTGAAATGTGATAAACATTAATGAATGCAAGTTTTCGATACTGGTAAAAAATATATATTACTAAAGATTTAGTACTCACGGTTTTCATTTTGATTCTTGTTCCTGTTGCAAACACTGCAGAATTATGTAAAATCATGCATCT
Source organism: Penaeus vannamei (assembly GCF_003789085.1). Taxonomy (NCBI): domain Eukaryota; kingdom Metazoa; phylum Arthropoda; class Malacostraca; order Decapoda; family Penaeidae; genus Penaeus; species Penaeus vannamei. The sequence goes on from NW_020870858.1 coordinate 961,803, forward strand.
CGCGGGACCGGTGCGCCTTTTATACTCGTCAGCCTAATGGTGCTTCCAGTTTGCAAAGGTGCCAAGTGCTGTATTTCGCAACTTGAATTGGTATAAAAGTACTAAGATAAAAGTTAACAATTATTTATATTACTCTAAATAAGATATGTAAAAGTATTTGCAAAGTAAACGATGAAATTCTATGCCATTCTGTGCTTCAACATCTCTCTCTCTCTCTCTCTCTCTCTCTCTCTCTCTCTCTCTCTCTCTCTCTCTCTCTATATATATATATATATATATATATATATATATATATATATATACATACACACACACACACACACACACACACACACACACACACACACACACACACACACACACACACACACACACTATGTGTTACCCCTAAGTAAACAGGGTAATATTTCTTTTGTTATCAATACCGATCTTTACTGAAAAAAATCAGTTACCGATGTCACAGTTCCATATATATGTGTATAAATGATTATCCTTTTCTGTCATTTCGTCTCATCCCCAATTTTCTCTCTTTTTCTGTATCTATCTGTCGCTGTCTATACATGGGTATGTGTGTCTACAAGCACACATGCGTGTGTGCTATATGTATATATATATATATATATATATATATATATATATATATATATATATATATATATATATATATAATGTTGTGTGCTCATGTGTATCCATGTACATATATATATATATATATATATATATATATATATATATATATATATATATATATATATATGAATAAATCAAAATACACATACATATTATATACTGTACATATGTTCATGTATACAGAGACACATGTATTCATGTATTCATATATATATATATATATATATATATATATATATATATATATATATATATATATATATACATATATATACATCTGTGCACATATATATGTGTATATACAAATAACAAAGGTGTATGCTGATATTCATAGATGTACATATACATAAGTTGTATATTTATATGTAATATATATGTGTATATCTATATATTTATCAGATCTACCTATACCTAATCAACACTAACAGCAGTAAATGTTTTGCTACTTATTTGTAATTAAGCTGTGATTTTTACAGAATTTACAGTTTTCTTGAATTTGAGTAGTTTGCATATGATGTACGGAGTAAATTTTAATAATCATTACTATTATTATTGTGCTGCTCCCATATGACACCTTCCAATACGCTACTTATGTCTGATGGAAAGTACTATATAACGACTTTGTCTTTGCTAACTAGTGGACTTAAGAATGGAATGCCAGTTTTTTCATGATTTTTTTTTTTCATCTTTCGTAAAGGGATGCAGGGTTGTGGGTGATAAGAAAACCTTGGAGGAAGATACACACGCGCACGCACACGCAAACCCACACATTCACAATTAGATATAAACTCATAGTAGTGTTATGAGATAATGTCAATTCCTCGGTAGTATAGTGGTTAGTATCCCCGCCTGTCACGCGGGAGACCGGGGTTCGATTCCCCGCCGTGGAGGCTTTTCGTTTCCTTCGTCAGGTGTTGGCATCTAAAATAAGCACCCTGACGTCCGGCTACTTTTTAGCAGCTGGTTGACTTCCTAAGAATGATTTATAGTGTCTGTTCAGAGACACTAGAGTATATGAAAGCATTTATTTCGTCCTTTTCGGATATAGAAAAAACGTTAATAACAGCGAACAGGATTCAGTTTGTAACTCGTGCAGTTGTTTTCCCGTGATTCCATTTCCATAGTTTGTGGTCACTTTCACTTTATTTTATTCATATGTTTGGCTGGTTTCGTATCTCACCGGCATAATAGGTTTATTATAGCGTAGCATGACAAAACTCAGAAGCATATTGCGTGTGCTCGTATATGCAGTGAGTTGCCGCTCTTACTGCCTCTTTGGACAGCTCTCGTCCCTGAGAGGAAAAACCGAAATTTTAACCAGGGCGCGAGGATCCCGACGAATGCACTGGCGGAAGCGCTGCAGAAGGGATTACCTGACGTAGGCATTGCAGAAGGACGATAGAGACGCCCTGAACATGTTTTCATATTACGCGGAGAGATGGCCTAGTATTGCGAGCTGACGACGCCCCGATGACCTGCTCGAGACCGGCGAAGGATGGCGTTGGGAGATCGCCCTCGGAGATACGTATTTTCAAGACGGCGCCCAAGATGCCGACGGACAAGATTGAATGAAAAACATTAACGGGCATTTGATACCAAACCCCTCAGCTAGCCATCGGACAACAGTCATATCGTTTATCTAAATTTATGTGTATATGTTCCTATCTTTTATGATCATAATATTTTATATGTATATTTCTCAATTTAACCTCCTTTAGTCTAGATGCGCGAACATCTCCTGGCGCACGACCTTGTTAGCATAAATAAGGTGGGGTCAACCACCTAAGGGCCACCACAGGCGTTGGGTCATTGAGCTAGCCCGAGGTTGGCCTTCAGATAACCGTCGTTTATTTTTAAATTTTGTTCTTTTTGTTTGTGCTTTTCTGCTATACGCTTATCAGTGCATCACAGTGAGTTTCCAATTACAACAGGTATTGTTTTTATCATTTTTATTTTAAACAGCCCCGTTTTTACGTGATGAAAAGTATTTTGATTAAGACATTCATTGATCTATTTCAAAGGGTTTCCTTCAATTGTAACTCAAAGTTACTTTAGTGAATGGACGTAAATGATAAGGCGTAGAATATATATATATATATATATATATATATATATATATATATATATATATATATTATATATATATGTATGTGTGTGTGTGTGTGTGTGTGTGTGTGTGTGTGTGTGTGTATGTATGTATTTAATTTATTGAATTTATGTCAACTTTCATTTAGTCATGAGTTTCATTTACCTAGTTCATTATAATTCTACATTTTATATGTTATATACGCTTTTAAGGATTTTCGGCATCTTGAATATCTATATTATCTATGGCATATGCTTTGGTCGAGGCTTTGTTGATAAAAGACGCAACCAACTATAACATCAAACTAAGATAATGCAAATTACTCTGTGCCGAAACAGAAGGCCGGAAGCTTAGGTCTCGTTGGCTCCTACGACCCCGCAAACTCGTCATGTTAACCCCTACATATACAGTATATTTGTAAGCATTTACTTGTGTCCGCATAGGATACATACCATACGAATGAATATTCTATAGATATATCTGTAGTATGTATCTAGAACTTAGGTTTAATTTTAATAGTGACTGATTAACTATTAAGTTAGTTTTCATGTTAAGAATTATGGGCGGATGGATATAAAATGTGTATGCATTATATAAACATTATTTCTTATTTTTTCCTGGGAACTTCTAAAGCCAGAAACTATGTGTACACTGATTTCCATGAACAGCCACTTTCAATTACGCACTTCGATTTGCACCAGTGTATGTTTCACATATAGTTCCAAGTTCTGGGATATGTTGGCTATTTCCCGGATCAGTGACTGAACTAGTGTTTGCGTTTCATGCAGCATTCAAGGCTATCGCATTACGCTATGGATTTGTAAAGCTCAAGCATACAACTTGTACTGCTGCTAAATGTGATATGTGTAGTCGGGCATTGCTAGATTTACGTGTTGTGGTTTTGAGATAGTATACCGCCATTCGGAATAAATATATTAACTATATCCTTAAATAAATCACAAGTAGACCATGGATGCGTAACAATTTGTATTCCTTACCGGACGACCCAGGTAGATCCCTGAGAGCGGGAACTTAATGCTCATGATCTGCCTGAGGGCGTGGGCGGGATTGGGTTGGGGAAGGCATGAGCTGCGGACAGGAAAGGTGACTGAGGCTCATTAAAGATCTGTTCGTCGAAAAGGTGCGACTGAAAAGGAAAATTAAATCCACGCGTTAGAACTGGCTGCGTCGATGCAATATGTAACCGATGTAGGTAAGAAATAATGACAAGACTCACTCTTCATTGTCTACAGGAGAAATGTAAAATCTGTCTTATGAACTACAAATTTTGTTAACGGATATTACTTTCGATATTTGTTTACTTTATATTCCCTCACATTTTTTCGCATTCATTGTGTCGCTTTTGCAAGCACGATTCTTCGAAACAGAATTGACCCTCTACGCATAGCCATCAGCCAGTAGATGCTTCCAGAGAACTCTAATAAATGTCAAATAAGTGATATTCATCACTACAATCAATCTCGGGCTATCAGTTGTCGAGGGAGGAAGTGCCAGTCTATGGCATTCGCATTTAATCGTGGATAACTTCGTACGAATGCCTCGGTGGTGTAGCGTTTAGATCAGGGTTTTCTAAACAGGGGTGCTCGCTCCCCCTGGGGGTGTGAGGTTGAATTCTAAGGGATGCGAGGAGTGTCCATCTTGAAGACAAACAATTAATCTACTTATTACTCATAATCAAGAAACAGGAAGAAACGAGCCATTGAACTGAAAGTTCATTTATATAAACGTTTTAAAGTTAGTTTTTTGATTTTTACATGTAGATATTTCAGGCAAGAGATTATTTTTTGTAGGATTTATTAAAATAATCTGGGACATGTTTCTTGTCCATATGTTTGATTTTTGTTAGCATATTAGGAAAAGTAAAAAAAAAAAAAAAAAAAAAAAAAAAAAAAAAAAAAAAAATCTGCTGTTGATCTAATTTAGTATAAGGTTTAGAGGCTGGAATCATACTCTTGATGAAGATAAACTTGACAACCTTATATGATCATGATCCTCGTATTATAATTATTTCCATATATACTCAACTGGGGTGACATATACAGTATATTCTTTACCTTTGCAAGATTATGGTTATCTGAAAGCAAAACGATATCTGAATTTGGCCAGTTCAAATAAAAATGGTCTTTTCTGGGCATACATTTAGATAATTACAGATATGCATCAAATGTGCACATAAAAATAAAAGTCCATGTATACTAATCATGGATACTTCACGAGTATATATCAAATACTCCGAGCTTTTAAATGCCTAAGAAATTATTCTCGCTCAGAATCACGCGAGAGAGACAAATGTAAATATCTGCATTTGCTTTTAAGTCCAAAAACACTTTGCTATATAAATATGCGACTTCAAATTCATCACAACTTGAAGCGTTATGAGTAAATATGTAACGTACTACAGAGAAAGAATGTTGTAAAGGGTCAACATTTATTCGCAAATAAATAAGACAATTCACAAGGAATAACAAACGCTCATCCTATAATGGTATAACAGCAAGATATACACAAGAAGGAATAGCAGGAAAAGAGTCCAAGAACTCGATCAAATAATGGACTAAGGTCGGCCGTAGAGTTGTGAGGGAGCGGAGTGACCTTGGCTGGAGGACTCACGCAGTTCTCCGCGGGCGCGAGCTTCATGCTCAAGACGCCCTCGCTCGATCTGCTCAAGGGCGTGGGCGGGGATAGGGTGGGGGAAAGCAGGAGCCACGGGCAGGAAGGGCGACTGAGGCTGGTAGCCGTTGGCGTCGGCGACGAACTGGAGGTCGAAGACTTGGCCGTCGGGGAAGGTGAAGCTGAAAGGTTGATATTGCAATAGGTTACTTTGTGTATGACCCTTGTGCTGACTGACACGATAAAGAATGTTTATGAGATATCCCACGAAGAAAAAGTCCTAAACTGTAACTGACTGACCTGACTGAGCCTTGCTGAGCACCTCCAGGGCCACCAGCCTCGTGCCTGACGATGCCGTCCTGAGTCTCGACGTCGAAGGTGTAAGAGCCGTCAGCAGCAGGATGGACTCGATCGTCGCGGATGATTTCGACCACTCTGACGGGGGCGGATGGGCGGTGTGCAGGGGCGTCGTAGGAGAAGGACGGCTGGTCAGCCAGGGCCACGGCCACCAGCAACGCCAACACGATCTAAAGGAAGTACATTGATTTGATTTTTTTTTTTTTCGTAGAAAATTGAAATAACTCTTGCAGATTCTTAGATGTGGATTATAAAGTAAACAATATGGGACTCGTGTCCCATATTGCTTCAGCTGAAATATTTGCAATGTGAAATGTGATAAATATCGATGAGTACAATTTTCCGATATTTATGTTACAAAATATCCATTACTCACAGTTTTCATTTCGATTATGGTTCCTGATGCAAAACACTGCAGAATCGTGCTCTTCGCAGGACCGACGCGCCTTTTATACCCGTCAGTCTAATGGTGCTTTCAAGTTGCAAAGTTGCCAAATGCCGTATTTCGCAACTTGAATGTATACAAGCACTATGATAAAAGTCAATGATCCTTTATTATCGTAAGAGTTTCTTTTCTTATCAAAACCGACCTATACTTAAAGAAATCAGTTACAGGTGTTTCGATTCCATATATTTCTGTGGAAAAATGGTTGCCCCTTTCTGGCTACTTGTCTCCCCCTCAAATTCTTTCTCTTTTCATATATATACATACATACACAAGCGCGCGTGACCGTGCTTGCATATATGATCATATGGAAGCAAACACATATATGGATATATATGTAAACAAATTTTCATACACATAGATATATGTAGATGTTAATAATATATATGAATATATATACACATATGCACACACACACACACACATACACACACACGCACGCACAAACACATATAGAGAGAGATGTATACAGCAGAAATATGTGTGCCCTCGTGTGTGTGTATATATGTATCTATATATACATACATTCTTACGTATATACATATATACATAATATACATACATACACATATATATATAAATATATATATATATATATATATATATATATATATATATATATATATGATATACTCATATATATACATATATACGTTTATATATACATATATGTATGCATTCACATTTATATATATATATATATATATATATATATATATATATATATATATATATATATATATATATATATAATATATATATATATATATATATATATATATATATATATATATATATATAATGTATGTGTGTGTGTGTGTGTGTGTGTGTGTGTGTGTGTGTGTGTGTGTGTGTGTGTGTGCGTGTGTGTGTGTATATATATATATATATATATATATATATATATATATATATATATATATATATATATACACAGATATGTATGAACACATGCATGTATGCTATGAAATTTTCATGTATATACATTTACATATAAATTCATATATATATACATATTCATAAATTGATATATATATGTAAACACACATATGTATATACATCAGCTGGATTCAAAACTTTCTTGAATTCGAGTATCTAATTTGCAATATACGAAGGAAAGTTTATTATTCATCATCATTAGTGCTGTGCTCTTCTTATAAGACAGCCTACTATATTTTCAATGTCTGATAGATGTTATATTGTATCAATATCTAAGTGTCATCTAGTCCATGCAGGATTCGAAGTAAGCGCCAAGTAAGTAGATTCCATGAGTCAGGTAAGTAAGTCAAGTAAGCGCCAGGTAAGTAAAGGAGATACAATGAGTGTCAAGTAAGTAAGGCAAGTAAGCGCCAGGTAAGTAGAGAAGATACAATGAGTGTCAGGTAAGTAAGGCAAGTAAGCGCTAGGTAAGTAAAGTAGATACTATGAGTGTCAGGTAAGTAAGGCAGGTAAGCGCCAGATAAGTAAAGTAAATACAATGAGTGTCAGGTAAGTAAGGCAAGTAAACGCCAGGTAAGTAAAGTAGATACTATGAGTGTCAGGTAAGTAAGGCAAGTAAGTGCCAGGTAAGTAGATTCCATGAGTGTCAGGTAAGGCAAGTAAGCGCCAGGTAAGTAGATTCTATGAGTGTCAGGTAAGTAAGGCAAGTAAGCGCCAGGTAGGTAAAGTAGATACAATGAGTCAGGTAAGTAAGTCAAGTAAGCGCCAGGTAAGTAGATGCTATGAGTGTCAGGTAAGTAAGGCAAGTAAGTGTCAGGTAAGTAAAGTAGATACAATGAGTATCAGGTAAGTAAGGCAAGTAAGTGCCAGGTAAGTAGATGCTATGAGTGTCAGGTAAGTAAAGTAGATACTATGAGTGTCAGAAGTAAGGCAAGTAAGTAAAGTAGATACTATGAGTGTCAGGTAAGTAAGGAAAGTAAGCGCCAGGTAAGTAAAGTAGATACTATGAGTGTTAGGTAAGTAAGGCAATTAAGCGCCAGGTAAGTAGATTCTATGAGTGTCAGGTAAGGCAAGTAAGTGCCAGGTAAGTAAAGTAGATACAATGAGTGTCAGGTAAGTAAGCGCCAGGTAAGTAAAGTAGATTTTATGAGTGTCAGGTAATTAAGGCAAGTAAGCGTCAAGTAAGTAAAGTAGATTCTATGAGTGTCAGGTAAGTAAGGCAAGTAAGCGCCAGGTAAGTACATTCTATGAGTGTCAGGTAAGTAAGGCAAGTAAGTGCCAGGTAAGTAGATTCTATGAGTGTCAAGTAAGTAAGACAAGTAAGCGCCAGGTAAATAAAGTAGATACTATGAGTGTTAGGTAAGTAAGGCAAAGTAAGCGCCAGATAAGTAGATTCTATGAGTGTTAGTAAGTAGATACTATGAATGTCAGGTAATTAAGTGCCAGGTAAGTAGATTCTATGAGTGTCAGGTAAGTAAGACAAGTAAGCGCCAGGTAAGTAGATGTTATGAGTGTCAGGTAAGTAAGGCAAGTAAGCGCCAGGTAAATAAAGTATATACAATGAGTGTCAGGTAAGTAAGACAAGTAAGCGCCAGGTAAGTAGATGCTATGAGTGTCAGGTAAGTAGATGCTGTGAGTGTCAGATAAGTAAGGCAAGTAAGCGTCAGGTAAGTAGTACAATGAGTATCAGGTAAGTAGATGCTATGAATGTCAGGTTAGTAAAGTAGATACAATGAGTGTCAGGTAAGTAAGGCAAGTAAGTGCCAGGTAAGTATAGTAGAGAGCACGCACATCTAAACGCACACATGCATAGACAGCACGCACATCTAAACGCACACATGCACAGACACGCACGCACATGCACAGACAGCACGCACATCTAAACGCACCACATGCACAGACAGCACGCACATCTAAACGCACACATGCACAGACAGCACGCACATCGAAACGCACACATGCACAGACAACACGCACATCTAAACGTACACATGAAACC
>NW_020870858.1:970989-975989 GCF_003789085.1 Penaeus vannamei
ATGTTTTTTTTTTTTTTTAGAAATCGGGGGAAAGAGAATATAAACTTGAAAGAGAAGTGGATTGCTGTTAAGGACTCTCTTACGTTTATTATTATTATTACGTAAAAGGAAAATATGCAGATAATGAATATGGATAGGCAAATACTCTGAAATATGTTTATTCGTTTTACATTCATTCGGAAATAAAATAATGCAGTCGTCAGGCATAACAAACATTCACCCTGTAATGGCACAACAGCATGAAATAAATGAAGTGAGCTACCCTAAGGAAAACAGAAACTTCTAAAGACTCGTTGATCAAATAATGGACTAAGGTCGGCCGTAGAGTTGTGAGGGAGCGGAGTGACCTTGGCTGGAGGACTCACGCAGTTCTCCGCGGGCGCGAGCTTCATGCTCAAGACGCCCTCGCTCGATCTGCTCGAGGGCGTGGGCGGGGATGGGGTGGGGGAAGGCAGGAGCCACGGGCAGGAAGGGCGACTGAGGCTGGTAGCCGTTGGCGTCGGCGACGAACTGGAGGTCGAAGACTTGGCCGTCGGGGAAGGTGAAGCTGAAAGGTTGATATTGCAATAGGTTACTTTGTGTATGACCCTTGTGCTGACTGACACGATAAAGAATGTTTATGAGATATCCCACGAACAAAAAGTCCTAAACTGTAACTGACTGACCTGACTGAGCCTTGCTGAGCACCTCCAGGGCCACCAGCCTCGTGCCTGACGATGCCGTCCTGAGTCTCGACGTCGAAGGTGTAAGAGCCGTCAGCAGCAGGATGGACTCGATCGTCGCGGATGATTTCGACCACTCTGACGGGGGCGGATGGGCGGTGTGCAGGGGCGTCGTAGGAGAAGGACGGCTGGTCAGCCAGAGCCACGGCCACCAGCAACGCCAACACGATCTAAAGGTAGTACATTGACTTGATGTTTTTTTCGTAGAGAATTGAAATAACTCTTACAGAATCTAAGATGTGGATTATAAAGTAAACAATATGGGACTCGTTGTGTTTACCCTCATCTACAGCTGAAATATTTGCAATGTGAAATGTGATAAACATCAATGAGTACAATTTTCCAATATTTATGTTACAAAATATTTATTACTCACAGTTTTCATTTCGATTATGGTTCCTGATGCAAACACTGCAAAATCGTGCTCTTCGCAGGACCGACGCGCCTTTTATACCCGTCAGCCTAATGGTGCTTTCAGGTTGCAAAGTTGCCAAATGACTTATTTCGCAACTTGAATTTATACAAGTTCTATGATAAAAGTCAATGATCATTTATTATCGTATGAGTTTCTTTTCTTATAAAAACCGACCTATGCTTGAAAAAATCAGTTACAGGTGTTTCGATTCCATATATTTCTGTGAAAAAATGGTTGTTCATTTCTTTCTGTCTATTTGTCGCTCCCTAAAATTCTCTTTCTTTCATACGCGCGCGGATATATAATCATACAAGCAAACACACATATATGGATATGTATGTAGACAAATTTTCATACACATAGATATATGTAGATATTTATAATACATGTATATATCAATATATACGCATATATATATATATATATATATATATATATATATATATATATATATATATATGCACATACACAAATACATACACACACACACAAACACACATATAGATAAAGAGATGTATACAGCACAAATATGTGTGTGCTCGTGTATACATACATACATACATACATATATATATATAATATATATATATATATATATATATATATATATATACATACATACGCAAATATACATAAGTATATATACATAAAATATGTATAATGTATATCAAATATATGTATACATATACATATATGCATAATATGTATGCATATATGTATATAATATTAGTATATACATATATGTATATGATATATATGTGTGTGTGCGTCTGTAAATAAATATGTACATATATGTATGCATTCATATTCATATTTACACACACACACACACACACACACACACACACACACACACACATATATATATATATATATATATATATATATATATATATATATATATATATATATATGCACACATATGTATGTTATGCAAATAAAATTGCACATATTTACATTTATGAATAAAATCATATATATACATATTCATAAATTGATTTATATGTATAGACACATATATATATATATATATATATATATATATATATATATATATATATATATATATATATATATATATATGTATATATATAAACTGGATTCAAAACTTTCTTGAATTCGTGTATCTAATATGCAATATATGGTGGAAAGTGTATTATTCATTATCTTTAGCGTTGAACTCTTCTCATAACACAGCCTACTATATTTTCAATGTCTGATAGATGGTATATTGTATCAGTATACCATACTGCATTACAATCCATACAGGATTGGAATGCCTCCTTATATGAAGTATTTTGTTATTTTCTCATAAACGGTCACATTACATTAGTCTTGGGAGTCTTTGTAACTGTAATGTGCGGAGGATCGTGGGATATAAGAAAACGACGATAGGAGACACACACACAGAAGCGCGCTCATGTACACACACGGTTGCATAGACAGCACGCACATCATGTACGCACAAATTCACACACATACACGCAAAGAATGGTGTCAGCAAGAATTAACAATAAGATCATGAGTGCTAATTTCATTTACCGATTCCTCGGTAGTATAGTGGTTAGTATCCCCGCCTGTCACGCGGGAGACCGGGGTTCGATTCCCCGCCGGGGAGGCTTTTTGGCTATTTTCTCCAGGGTGCAGAATAAACACCTTGGCGTTCGGCCACCATTTGGCACTTTATTCAGTAAAATAACTTACTGAAAGACCCTATGAAAGCATTATATGGCATGTAACCTTCAAAAGTATTTTCAGGTCAAAGATTATCCGATGTATTTTTCGGCTATAGAAAAAAGAATCAAGCAATCATTAATAACACTGAACAGGAAAGTATGCACTTTGTATTTCATGAAGTTCTTTTCCTGCGACTTGATTTCTGTTTGTGGTCTTTTTATTCTTCTTTAAATTATCCATGTGTCTGACTGGTTTCCTATCTCATTGGTATAATAATTATTAAACAAGTGATATTTACCATTTACTGTAATTTCTGTCAATTTTTAAAAGAGGAAGTACCATACGCATATAATCATGACTAGCTTTGTACTCGTGTATGGTATTGTAGCGTTATGTTAATGACAAGAATCAGACTCATTATGATTATCGCGACCTTCCTATTATCATTATTATTTCTATAAATACTCAACTGGACTGAGACATACCCAAAATATTCTTCACCTTTGTAAGATTAACTGGTTATTGAAGGCTGAGAAAATCCAGCATCTGAGGTGAAGTGAATATCGATACAAAGTAATACATGATGGAAAACAAGAAAAAGTTAAATGGTCTGGTAAAATAGATTCAACAGAAGATGGGTGTTAAGGTATTATACCGTGTATAGCTAAAAGAGGAGCAGCGATTTAGACTTGAACAGTTGCTGAAGTTTGACGGACTAAAAAGTAAGACTGTGATAAGTGAATTAAAGCAAGCTCGGGACGGCAAGCAGCTGCACCCATTCCCCAGCCTGACACTCGTTCTGTAGGTGTGAGGTCGTAATTACTTTGAGTGGGATCAAGACAGTGATGTGCAGCAGCATGTGAGCACATACTTGCTCGAGAACAGACCTTCTAGTGGCAACCCGTCAGAGGGTAATGGGACAGCAGGTATAAGGGAAAGGAGGGATATGTCAAGTAGTGCTAGACGAATCTAGCCAGCAGGTCGAAAGCGGTTGGCATCGGCTTGGTGTGGCCTCTTTCCATCTGAACGCGGTGCACACACATGCATATTCTTTTAAGATAAACACGGACTTTGGCTTGTCTACGTCGACGCAAAGGGGGTGGGGGTTGATTGATGGATCTGAAGCTGCTTCAGAAACACCGATTTTTCAGAATCTGGTGTTGACAATACAAAGCCCAGTCCTTCATGGAGCACACCACTGATAACAAAGATATGTAGAGTATATTCCAGGTAGTGCTTTTCTTCAACGTTTACCAAGGAAGGAGAGAAACTGCTGTCGGGTGTCGAAAAGGTCTAAATTTGTGGACGCGGCGGACGATGAAAAATAGTACTTTTGAAAAGGACCATAGCTTTGAAAAGTGTCGTTTGGAAAAAAAATCAGTGATCAGCCGATTTTGAATATCTGAAGAGGCTTTTTGAAGTTATTGCTTATTTGAAAGCACATAAATATATCTGAAGTAGGCATATATTCAGATAATTACAAATATGCACCCATGAATACGTACATAAATAAATAAACACATTCAAAAAAATATTCGTTTATAGTATTTTCTAAAATGCGCTTCATGAATTTATAAAAGTTCCTTTTTATTTCTACAGATATCGCTCTTCGAAGAGAATAACGCGAGAGACTAATGTGAATATCTACTAAATAATCCGAATGGATATGAAGAACTTTCTTTTATAATTCTATGACTTCAAATTCAACATAGCTACGAGTGAAACATATATAAATCGTATTACAGAGAAAGAATGTTGTAAAGGGTCAACATTTATTCGCAAATAAATAAGACAAATTACTAAGAATAACAAACGCTCATCCTATAATGGTATAACAGCAAGATATACACAGCAAGGAATAGCAGGAAAAGAGTCCAAGAACTCGATCAAATAATGGACTAAGGTCGGCTGTAGAGTTGTGAGGGAGCGGAGTGACCTTGGCTGGAGGACTCACGCAGTTCTCCGCGGGCGCGAGCTTCATGCTCAAGACGCCCTCGCTCGATCTGCTCGAGGGCGTGGGCGGGGATGGGGTGGGGAAAGGCAGGAGCCACGGGCAGGAAGGGCGACTGAGGCTGGTAGCCGTTGGCGTCGGCCACGAACTGGAGGTCGAAGACTTGGCCATCGGGGAAGGTGAAGCTGAAAGGTTGATATTGCAATAGGTTACTTTGTGTATGACCCTTGTGCTG
>NW_020870858.1:1005989-1013489 GCF_003789085.1 Penaeus vannamei
ATATATATGTATGTATATATATATATATATATATATATATATACATACATACATACATATATATATATATATATATATATATATATATATATATATATATATATATATATATATATATATGCGTGTGTGTGTACATGTGTGTATATATACATAAACATCATGTATGTATATGCATACATACATATGTATCTATCTATCTATATATATATATACATGATGTATATATATATGTATTTCTAAAACTTTCCCTAACAGCAATTCATTTAATCTGTCACTGTATGTGTCCACACTTATGCATATGGATGAATACTTACATTCATATACATATATATGCATATATATATATATATAATATATATATATATATATATATATATATATATATATATATATAATGTATATATAAACAGATATATGTATATATCTATATAATATATATACACGTATCTATACCTTTATACATACATAAACACAAACACATATACACATATATGTATGAATATGTGCATATATACATACATATTTATGAATATGTACATATATACATATATATATATATACATTTGTATATATATGTATATATAAATTTATATATACCCATATACATATGTGCACACACACACACACATTCATGAGGTGCTAGGCATTTGGCCGCTCGTGGACTAGGTCACTTAAAACCCTTTCCCACATATTTTAATTTGATATATTCTAAGTTTGATAAGAAAAGAGGAATAATGACATATACTTGCAAATTTGTAATTCTGCGTAAAAACTATCAGTATTAAAGAAACTCAAAAGAGGAAAATTAATATGCTCTTTCAAATTCTATAATGAATAAATTAAACATATTAAATAAATGAATCTTTTTAACATAATTTTACAATTTTCCGACTTTCTTCCTAGGCGTTGTTTGGAGCAACGAAAATTGCCCCCCGTTACTATGCCAATGGGTAACAGTGGAAATGTCTAAGACTACTTTTCAGTATTTGAATTTAATAATTTGAGGTCTTCCATAAAATTCCTTAGGTCGTTCTTCTATTGATCATTACTTGATAATCCATAGAAGATTGATTAGGCAATCAGCTCTATAAATAGCGTAATATATCGAAGTAACTCGATTGTATACGGCAACAAGAAAAGCTAATTATATACATTGGAAAACCGCGATTTTATTTCTTAGCATCATTGAAATATTAAAACCCTTAGCGTTGTAAGTCGTTTAGAAAGTACTGTTAATCTAGATACATATTTATTTACAAATAGGCATAACAAACTTATACGTCATTCACACAGTAGAGGGATGAAAAAAAAAAAAAAAAAATCAGAATAGAGTACGATACAAAGAGAACGGGCATAATGTCGCTGAAGTACGAATGGAACACTACTAAGGTTGGCCGTAGTGCCGAGCAGGTGCGGCTTGTCCCTGGCTTGATGACTGACGCTGCTCTTCGCGGGCGCGAGCTTCGAGTTCGAGTCGACCACGTTCGATCTGCTCAAGGGCGTGGGCGGGGATTGGGTGGGGGAATGCAGGGGCGACGGGCAGGAAGGACGACTGAGGTTGGTAACCGTTAAGATCGGCGACGAACTGAAGATTGAAGACTTGGCCATCTGGGAAGGTGAAGCTGAAAGGAAACCATAGGTTGTCATATATATATATATATATATATATATATATATATATATATATATATATATATATATATATATATATATATATAAGGGTGCGTTCGTATGCATATGTTTGTATATGCATGACAGACTTGATTTTATAGTTCACTGTCGTTTAAATGCCCTGAACACCTGAAACAGGTACAAAGACCTTTCAGTATGTGTAAAAATGTGAAGAGAGAACGAGCTAACCTCACGGTTCCCTGCTGGGCGCCACCTGGACCGCCAGACTCGTGCCTGACGATGTCGTCCCCAGTCTCCACGTCAAAGCTGTAGGTGCCGTCAGCGGCAGGATGGACTCGCTCGTCGCGGATGATGGGGATCTGCTGGACGGGCGAGGATGTGTGTGGTGCAGGGGCGTCGTAGGAGAGGGACGGTCTCTCAGCCACAGCCACAACCACCAGCAAGGACAGAATCAGCTGGAACGTTTATATTTTTTAGTAAATATTGTTGATTTTACCAAATTCAATTCAGCTACTTTCAAACAATTTATGGCGCTTGACATGGAGCCAGAATGGCAAGACACAGACTTACTGTCTTCATGTTGATAATATTGATGTACTTCTAGTGGATATTGCAAGAAGTGGTGCTGGTTCGCAGGCCTGGCGCTTTATATACCCCTCCTAGAGGAAATGTAGGTCGCGATAAGAAGTAACATTTACATTTCCCTTTTTAAGCACCTGTTGTATATAGCAATCGATAAAAAGCATTGCATACATGTTCATGTACACATGCATGTGTATCTATATCTATATATTTATTTAAAAAGACAAATAAGCGGGAGACTGAGATTCGATAGCCAATCGAGTCATTTTTCCAGTATATATATGTATTTTTTCAGTATGTATATATACAGAACCACACACACACGTACATACACACAGAGGTAGAAATCATACAGTTTGTATTGAAAATACAACCAGTACCTAGGGATTTTACTAAAATAAACTGAATATCTGAATATCACCTTAAAGATCATTGCAGGGAAAGACAAAATGTTTAACTTTATTAATTCGTTTTCGTTGAAAAAAAAACTTGTATAAATACATGTACATATAAATATATATCTACATATTTACATGTATTAGAAAACTTTTGAAAATATAGAGAAGTCCATCATCTAATAGGAGTTTAGGGATGAGATTTTAGAGTAGGCAAAATGTCAGCTTTTTTTTTCTTTCTTTCTTTTTTAAATTTCCATTTAGTGTTTATATCGATTTCACTTCAATAACTCCTTCTGAATTAAAAGTTTCTAATTGCCAAGGATCGCGACCAATATTAACAGAATATATAAATGAATATTGAAGTCGTAGATTGGTTTTGCGAAAGAAATCAATCATAACATGATTTGTTAGTTTTTTTTCGATGGAAAAACAAAACCATAAACAATTTACGAACTGTCTCCTTATTCTGAAATAAAACCAGAAGAAAGAAGTAACCAGATGTACGGCACGACCACCGGTAGAAATGACATAATTAGTGAGGATTAGATATTTAGATATCAATTAAATGTATCCTACTTTAGCTCTGCTTTCACAATTTGAATATGAATTCCTCGGTAGTATAGTGGTTAGTATCCCCGCCTGTCACGCGGGAGACCGGGGTTCGATTCCCCGCCGGGGAGACCTTTTACTATCAGGACGACAACTTTAACATAATTCACCGTAGAGTTTACTTCATTTCTAATAAAGCATAAGGGGACAGTTATGATTGAGACGGGACTAATGAGTTCGTTTCCAAGTAAATATTTCCTTTACACGCGATACCATAAATAAATCTTTGTTACCAAATGCTTATTAAAATCCCTTTTAAACCTTTATCCTATCTAAAACTTCTGATAGTTCGATCAGCATTGAATAGTGTAATATGAAGGAAACCTAATAGCTTAAATATGTTAGTATCTTTTTATAATCTATTTTAATCGTTGTTATTAAATCAATGTAAGAAAATTGTTTTTTATTCATTATTTTATATAATCACCGATTTAATGGCTTATTAATATTCGTAATAAAAAATACTTTTAGACGTGGTTAAATTTCGCTCATTAGGGTGGTTCGGTGATAGCAACTGGTAATGTCTTGTGGTCTCATGTATCGAAATTTGAATGTTATACATACCTCATACGTTGACACGCAAAAGCTAATGTGAAAAGGAAAGTTTTATTTTCTTGTTTTTGCTTATATAGGTTTATGTACCAGGATACCACATTGTTTAGAAATACCAACAGAAGTTTGATTTACATTTATTTATAACATAAAACACTGTGCATAGCAAAACGTTACATAGCATTCATATAGTGGGTCAGTAAAAAAAAAAAGAAAAAAGAAAAAAAGATTGGGGTAGGAAAAGAAGGTAACTAGAACATGTTAAAGTTCAGTGGGAAAACATTACTGAGGTTGGCCATAGTGCCGAGCAGGTGTATCTTGTCTTTGGCTTGATGACTGACGCTCCTCTTCGCAGGCGCGAGCTTCGAGTTCATGTCGACCACGTTCGATCTGCTCGAGGGCGTGGGCGGGGATTGGGTGGGAGAAGGCAGGGGCGACGGGCAGGAAGGACAACTGACGTTAGTAACCGTTAAGATCGGCGACGGACTGGAGATCGAAAACTTGGCCATCTGGGAAGGTGAAGCTGAAAGGAAACCATAGTATATATATATATATATATATATATATATATATATATATATATATATATATATATATATATATTCATATTTACACACACGCACACACACAGACGACTTTTACATTCATTGTCGTTTAAAGGCCTTGTGTATACGAAGCAGGCTTACACATTTTTCTTTTTCAGTGTAAATTTTTGGAGTGAATGAACTAACCTCACGGTTCCCTGCTGGACGCCACCTGGACCGCCAGACTCGTGCCTGACGATGCCAACCCCAGTCTCCACGTCAAAGCTGTAGGTGCCGTCAGCGGCAGGATGGACTCGCTCGTCGCGGATGATGGGGATCTGCTGGAGGGGCGAGGATGCGTGTGGTGCAGGGGCGTCGTAGGAGAGGGACAGTCTCTCAGCCACAGCCACAACCACCATCAAGGACAGAATCAGCTGGAACGTTCATATATGTGAGTATTATTGACCTTCCTACTATTCTACTACTACTTACTAATACCTCATGACGTTTGACATGGAGACAGAATGCTCAGAATACACAGACTTACTGCCTTCATGTTGATAGGATTGATATACTTCTAGTGGAGACTGCAAGAAGTGATGCTGGTTCGCAGACCAGGCGTCTCTATATACCCGTGAGAGAGGAAATGTATGTCGCGAGAAAACCATTTCTCTCTGAACACTGAGTATGTGTAAACAGTGAGTATACTCGTATATATATGTATATGATATATATATATATATATATATATATATATATATATATATATATAAATGTAGATGATAATACATGTCTGTAAATGCACGGGGAAGACTTTTAGATGGTCATCAATTTTCTTAAAACAACAACAAACGAACATCCAAATTAAGGAAAATGATTATGAAATGAATGTCAGCTAGTAAATAGTTATATGCAGGTGATATAAATAACCTTAATTGTCCTTTATTCTCAAATACGACTGGTAGAAGCAAAGGACAAATCAAGACGTGAGGGGAAGGGGCACCAGAATCTAGTAAGAATCGCATCCATAATGCTTTATTACAAACGTTTCAGTACTTTTGTCATGGCCCTGCTTACAAATAGTTTAGAATAATACAGTGGTAATTTTATGTAGAAAAGCCACAGCCACAACCACCATCAAGGACAGAATCAGCTGGAACGTTCATGTATGTGAGTATTATTGACCTTCCTACTATTCTACTACTTACTAATACCTCATGACGTTTGACATGGAGACAGAATGCTCAGAATACACAGACTTACTGCCTTCATGTTGATAGGATTGATGTAATTCTATTGGAGACTGCAAGAAGTGATGCTGGTTCGCAGACCAGGCGCCTCTATATACCCGTGAGAGAGGAAATGTATGTCGCGAGAAAACCATTTCCTCAATTTTTCGATATTTCTTAAAAAAAAAACGTACATCTTAATTAAGGAAAATGATTATGAAATGAATGTCAGCTAGTAAATAGTTATTTGATATATGCAGGTGTTATTAATAACCTTAACTGTCCTTTATTCTCAAATACGACTGGTAGAAGCAAAGGACAAATCAAGACGTGAGGGGAAGGGGCACCAGAATCTAGTAAGAATCGCATCCATAATGTTTTATTACGTTTCAGTACTTTTGTCATGGCCCTGCTTACAAATAGTTTAGAATAATACAGTGGTAATTTTATGTAGAAAAGCCTAGAATAAACAAAAATACAAACATTCATTATATAGTTACATATAATTCACTTTAGAAAACAAAGAGCACCTTAACTCTATAACAGCCCTTGATGGCAAGACCTTTTTTTTGGTTTTGTTTTTCCTACCTGACTCAAGTTTTCCACGAGATGATCTCTGTTTACTAACCTGAATATAGCTTAAGCCTTCGTCTAAGATTGGAAAAGCTTCCTCCCCGGCGGGGAATCGAACCCCGGTCTCCCGCGTGACAGGCGGGGATACTAACCACTATAATACCGAGGAAAACATTTTCACATTGGAAAGTAAAACTACAAGAGGATATATTTAATTACTTATTATTATAACTTATTATACATTTCTACATCTTCAAGTGCTTACAAATATGTGCGTAAGAAACAGACGCTTTCATGCATGCATACACACACACAAACACACATACGCACACACACACAATCAAACAAACAGATAGGAATATGAAAGATGAATAGATGGCTATGCATGTATTTGTGTATCTGTATAACATCGGTATCAAGATAGACTAGTAATAAACATCCACAGTAGATACTGAAACGTTTCGGATTACTTCAGCAAGTACACGAACAGGGACAATCCCTGACTTCTCTTACGCATCATAAATAATAAACACAAAATTCAAGCAACTGCCTTAGAACTGCATATGGAATGATCTGAAATTGTTTCTTCTCAAATCTAAGCCACGCCCACCTCCTATGACGTCACCAGATAGAAAGCATATCTATCATTGTCTATCATCAAACACACCCTGAAGTCTCTTCAGGGTGTGGTCGAGACCGAAGATTGATATCAACTGGCACGAAGAAGGTTATGCTAGTTCTTAGCAGAGAACGACGAGGTTAATTCATTTTACAAATTATTAGTTCTTACGCAAGGATTTATCATATATGCATGGATGCACTATGGTAATATATTTACAGTCCAAAGCCTAGGGGTGAACTAATAAAATATAGCGTGTCTTACCTCCCCCTTCACGAAAGGCCAAGCCCTCGATATTCTGTTTGCTGCTGACGTTGACGGTTACCACAGTCCCCCTTCCTGTCCATCATCGCTCCCACGTTCCTCTAACCAGTCGCCACCCACGCGGCAACAGGATAGGGAAGAGATCGCGCCCATGAAAAGCAACAAGCCCTTCTTGCTACTCGAAATCTTGTTTTACATTCACATTTATCATCATCCGCATGACTGGGTGCCTGTGGTATGTCGATTTGTTATTGCATGCTGTTCTATCTATCAGACTTAATATTATCCCTAAAAAGATACAAAACCTAATTCCAAAAGAATATATCCTATATGTATTAAGTAACTGAAAGGGCATACGAAGTTACTGAATTACAATAGCTAAAATATCAACAACAAGAAACTCAAATACTGCCAAACGAACTTTGACAAAGTTCATTTGGCAGTATTTGAGTTTCTGTAATGCGTTATAAAAGCAAGAGTAAAACGATAACATTACAGGAACGTAGACTGACAACGAA
>NW_020870858.1:1023489-1028489 GCF_003789085.1 Penaeus vannamei
ACCTGGACCGCCAGACTCGTGCCTGACGATGCCATCCCCAGTCTCCACGTCAAAGCTGTAGGTGCCGTCAGCGGCAGGATGGACTCGCTCGTCGCGGATGATGGGGATCTGCTGGACGGGCGAGGATGTGTGTGGTGCATGGGCGTCGTAGAGAGAGGGACGGCCTCTCAGCCACAGCCACAACCACCAGCAAGGACAGAATCAGCTGGAACGTTTATATTTTTTAGTAAATATTGTTGATTTACTAAATTCATTACTACTACTTTCAAACACTTTATGGCGCTTGGCATGGAGCCATAATGCTAAAGAACAGACTTACTGTCTTCATGTTGATATTGATGTACTTCTAGTGGATATTGCAAGAAGTGATGCTGGTTCGCAGGCCTGGCGCCTTTATATACCCCTCAGAGAGGAAAAGTAGGTCGCGATAAGAAGTAACATTTACATTCCCTATATACCTGTTGTATATAGCAATCGATATATAGCATTGCATGTATGTTCACGTACGTACGCATGTGCATCTATATCTTTGTATATATTTATTAAAAAGATAAATAAGCGGGAGACTGGGATTCGATACCCAATCGGGGAATTTTTCCAGTATAGATATGTATTTTTTCAGTATGTATATATACAGAACCACACACCACACACACATACACGCACACACATACACACACGCACACACACACACGCACACACATACACATATATAAATCATACAGGTTATATTGAAAATAAGTTCACCTCATTCAGAAGTTCCTAATTTTATCGAAGGTCTCCAGTACCTAGGGATTATACTAAAATATATTGAATATCTAAGTATCAACTTAAAGATCATAGTAGTGAAAGAAAAAATGTTTATCTTTATTCTTATTCGTTGAAAAAGAAACAATTTAATCTAATTACCTCCAGAAAAAAGACATGGATAAATATACGTACATATACATGTATACCTACATATTTACATGTATTAGAAAACTTTTGAAAATATAGAGAAGTCCATCATCTAATCTGGGCAGAATGTCAGCTGTTTTTATTTTTTTATTTTATTTTTTTTTTTTTTTAGTGTTTATAACGATTTCACTTCAATCAGTCCTTCTAAATTGAAAGTTTCCAATGGCCAGGGATCGTAACCAATATTAACAGAATATATAAATGAATATTGAAGTCGTAGATTATTTTAGTAAGAGAAATCGATCTTAACATGATTTGTTAGTTTTTTTCGATGAAAAAGGAAAAACAAAATTTACTAATCTAAGAGATAAACGAACTGTTTCCATATTAAAAAAAAAAAAAAAAAAAAAAAACAGAGGAAAGAAGTAACCAGATTTACGGCACGGCCACCGTTAAAAATGACATAGTTAATTAGGATTCGTGAGGACATTTAGATATGAATTAGTTATATCCTATTGTAGTTCTGCCAACATTGAAAACGTATTCCTCGGTAGTATAGTGGTTAGTATCCCCGCCTGTCACGCGGGAGACCAGGGTTCGATTCCCCGCCGGGGAGACCTTTTACTATCAGAACGACAACTTTGACATAATTCACCGTAGAGTTTACTTCATTTCTAGTAAAGCAAAACGGGACAGTTGTGATTGACACGAGACTGGTGAGTTCGTTTCCAAGTAAATATTTCTTTTACCAGATGCTTAAAAAAATCCGTTTTAAACCTTTGTCCTACCTAAAACTTCTGATAGTTCGATCTGCATTGAATAGTGTAATGTTAAGGAAATCTAATAGCTTAAAGATATAAGTATCTTTTATAATCTATTTTACAATTGTTATTAAATCGCATTATTTCAGACTAAACTAACACAGAAAATAATTTGTTAGCGACGATCTGATATCCTTGTAAAACTTTTGTGACTGCAGAAAAAGACACTGTTTTGCCTGAGATTAAGTAATCTGATTATTGTTAATCTAATGAACAGATGGATCACATGAAGGGAAAAATGTTATAGCTTAAAGTAACTCCCTAGTTCATATTTCTTTTTATGAGTATAAGAAAATTGTTCTTTATTCATTATTTTGTATATTCACCGATTTGATGGCTTATTAATATTTGTAATAAAAAATTAGTTTTAGACGTGGTTAAATTTCGCTCATTAGGTTGTTTCGGTGATAGCAGCTGGTAATGTCTTATGGTCTGAAATATCAAAATTTGAATGTTACATATACTTTATACGTTGATACACAAAACCTATTGTGAAAAGGAAAGTTTTATTTTCTTGTTTTTCTTTATATAGGTTTATGTATCAGGATACCATATTGTTTAGAAATACCAACAGAAGTTTGATTTACATTTATTTATAAATATAAACACTCAGTGCATAGCAAAACGTTACATAGCGTTCATATAGTGGGTCAAAAAAAAAAAAAAAAAAAAAAATTGGGGTAGGATAACAAACTAGAACATTTCAAGTTCAGTGTGAAAACATTACTGAGGTTGGCCATAGTGGCGAGCTGGTGCAGCTTGTCCTTGGCTTGATGACTGACGCTGCTCTTCGCGGGCGAGAGCTTCGAGTTCAAGTCGACCACGTTCGATCTGCTCGAGGGCGTGGGCGGGGATTGGGTGGGGGAATGCAGGGGCGACGGGCAGGAAGGACGACTGAGGTTGGTAACCGTTAAGATCGGCCACGAACTGAAGGTCGAAGACTTGGCCATCTGGGAAGGTGAAGCTGAAAGGAAACCATAGTATATATATAGATTCATATTTACATATATACATAGACGATTTTTACATTCACTGTCGTTTAAAGGCTTGTGTAAACGAAGCAGGTTTACACACGTTTCTGTTTCTGTGTAAAATTTTGGAGTGAATGAACTAACCTTACGGTTCCCTGCTGGGCGCCACCTGGACCACCAGACTCGTGCCTGACGATGCCATCCCCAGTCTCCACGTCAAAGCTGTAGGTGCCGTCAGCGGCAGGATGGACTCGCTCGTCGCGGATGATGGGGATCTGCTGGACGGGCGAGGATGTGTGTGGTGCAGGGGCGTCGTAGGAGAGGGACGGTCTCTCAGCCGCAGCCACAGCCACCAGCAAGGACAGAAACAGCTAGAATGTTCATATATGTTAGTAAATATTGTTGGTTTTACCAAATTTCATAATACTACTACTTTAAAATGACGCTTGACATGGAACCAGAATGCTAAGAAACAAACTTACTGTCTTCATGTTGATAATATTGATGTACTTCTAGTGGATATTGCAAGAAGTGATGCTGGTTCGCAGGCCTGGCGCCTTTATATACTCCTCAGAGAGGAAATGTAGGTCGCGATAAGAAGTAACATTTACATTCCGCTTTTTAAGCACCTGTTGTATATAGCAATCGATATAAAGTATTGCACACATGTTCACGTACACACGCATTTGAATCTATATCTCAGTTTATATTTATATAAAATAAAGAAGATAAATAAGTGGGAGACTGGGATTCGATAGCCAATCGAGGAATTTTTCCAGTATAAATACATTTTTTCAGTGTGTATATATGTACAGAACCACACAACCACACACACGCACGTACACATACACATCCATATACAACTACACACACACACGCACACGCACACACACATAAATTATACAGTTCATTCTGCCTTTTCTGGTTTAAAGTTACTGCTCTCCAGTACCTAGGGATTATACTAAAATAGATTGATCATATCAACTTCAAAATAATTGCATTTGAAAAACAAATCAATCTAATTTGATTACCTCCCAGAAAAAAATGTATAGATATATGTAAATATAAATATTTTTCTACATATCTACTTGTATTAAAAAAACTGTAAATGAGTCCGTCCTCTAATCTGAGTCTAGAGATGAGATTTTAGAGTAGGCAAAATGTTAGCTTTTTTATTGATTTAGTGTTTATGACGATTTCACTTCAATCAGTCCTTCTAAACTAAAAGTATAGAATTTTCAGGGATCGTGACCAATATTAACTAAATATACAAATGAATATTGAAGTCGTAGATTGATTTAGTGAAAGAAATCACTCATATGATTTTTAAATTTTTCGATGAAAAAACAAAACGAAAAACAATTTACCAATCTAAGAGATAAACGAATTATGTTTCCTTATTTTAAAATAGAAACAGAGGAAAGGTGCGCGGCACGACCACCGGTAGAAATGACAGAATTAGTGAGGACTCTGAACAAAAGAATTGTGAAAAGACATTTAGATATTAATTAAATATATAATAATTTAGGTTTACTTTCAAATAAAAAATGTATTTCTCGGTAGTATAGTGGTTAGTATCCCCGCCTGTCACGCGGGAGACCGGGGTTCGATTCCCCGCCGGGGAGACGTTTTACCATCTGGACGACAACCTTAACATAGCTCACCGTACAGTTTACTTCGTTTCTAGTAAAGCATAAGGGGACAGTTATGATTGAGACGAAGTAAATATTTCCTTTACACGCGATACCATAAATAAATCTTTGTTACCAGATGCTTATTAAAATCCGTTTTAAACCTTTGTCTTATCTAAAACTTCTGATAGTTCGATCAGCATTGAATAGTGTAATGTTAAGGAAACCTAATAGCTTAAAGAAGTTTGTATCTTTTTATCATTTATTTTTACCATTGCCATTAAATCGCATGTCATAACATACATTATTTCACAGACTAAACTAACACTGGGAAAATAATTTGTTAGCGAAGATCTGATATCCCTGTAAAACTTTTGAGACTGCAGAAAAAGACACTGTTTTGCTTCATATTAAGTGATCTAATTATTGTTAATCTTGAGAACAGGTGGATCATAGAAGGGAAAAAGTTAATAGCTTCAAGTAACTCCCTTGTTTATTTTTCTTTTCCTTATATGAAAATTGCTTTTTATTCATTATTTCATATATTCACCGATTTGATGGCTTATTAATATTCGTAATAAAAATTGGTTTTAGGCTTGGTAAATTTGGCTCATTAGCAGCTGGTAATGTCTTGTGGTCTGAAATATCGAAATCTGAATATCATATATACTTTATACGTT
>NW_020870858.1:1033034-1040534 GCF_003789085.1 Penaeus vannamei
GAAAAAAACATGTTAAATACGTACATATACATGTATACCTACATATTTACATGTATTAGAAAACTTTTGAAATATAGAGAAGTCCCATCATCTAATCTGGGCAGAATGTCAGAGCTGTTTTTTTTTTTTTTATTTTATTTTATTTTTTTTTAGTGTTTATAACGATTTCACTTCAATCAGTCCTTCTAAATTGAAAGTTTCCAATGGCCAGGGATCGTAACCAATATTAACAGAATATATAAATGAATATTGAAGTCGTAGATTATTTTAGTAAGAGAAATCGATCTTAACATGATTTGTTAGTTTTTTCGATGAAAAAGAAAAAAAAATTTACTAATCTAAGAGATAAACGAACTGTTTCCATATTAAAAAAAAAAAAAAAAAAAAAAAAAAAAAAACAGAGGAAAGAAGTAACCAGATTTACGGCACGGCCACCGTTAAAAATGACATAGTTAATTAGGATTCGTGAGGACATTTAGATATGAATTAGTTATATCCTATTGTAGTTCTGCCAACATTGAAAACGTATTCCTCGGTAGTATAGTGGTTAGTATCCCCGCCTGTCACGCGGGAGACCGGGGTTCGATTCCCCGCCGGGGAGACCTTTTACTATCAGAACGACAACTTTGACATAATTCACTGTA
Organism: Penaeus vannamei; assembly: GCF_003789085.1. Classification (NCBI taxonomy): domain Eukaryota; kingdom Metazoa; phylum Arthropoda; class Malacostraca; order Decapoda; family Penaeidae; genus Penaeus; species Penaeus vannamei. The sequence continues at coordinate 1,033,679 of NW_020870858.1, forward strand.
GAGTTTACTTCATTTCTAGTAAAGCAAAACGGGACAGTTGTGATTGACATGAGACTGGTGAGTTCGTTTCCAAGTAAATATTTCTTTTACCAGATGCTTAAAAAATCCGTTTTAAACCTTTGTCCTACCTAAAACTTCTGATAGTTCGATCTGCATTGAATAGTGTAATGTTAAGGAAATCTAATAGCTTAAATATGTTAGTATCTTTTTATAATCTATTTTAATCGTTGTTATTAAATCGCATGTGTTAACATATATTATTTCACAGACAAAACTAACACTGGGAAGACAATTTGTTAGCGAAGAACATATCCCTGTGAAACTTTTGTGACTGCAGAAAAAGACACTGTTTTGCCCGAGATTAAGTAATCTAATTATTGTTAATCTAATGAACAGATGGATCACATGAAGGGAAACATTTAATAGCTTAAAGTAACTTCCTTGTTTATATTACTTTTCATCAATGTAAGAAAATTGTTTTTTATTCATTATTTTATATAATCACCGATTTAATGCCTTATTAATATTCGTAATAAAAAATACTTTTAGACGTGGTTAAATTTCGCTCATTAGGGTGGTTCGGTGTGAGCAACTGGTAATGTCTTGTGGTCTCATGTATCGAAATTTGAATGTTATACATACCTCATACGTTGACACGCAAAAGCTAATGTGAAAAGGAAAGTTTAATTTTCTTGTTTTTGCTTATATAGGTTTATGTACCAGGATACCACATTGTTTAGAAATACCAACAGAAGTTTGATTTACATTTATTTATAACATAAAACACTGTGCATAGCAAAACGTTACATAGCATTCATATAGTGGGTCAGTAAAAAAGAAAAAAGAAAAAAAGATTGGGGTAGGAAAAGAAGGTAACTAGAACATGTTAAAGTTCAGTGGGAAAACATTACTGAGGTTGGCCATAGTGCCGAGCAGGTGTATCTTGTCTTTGGCTTGATGACTGACGCTCCTCTTCGCAGGCGCGAGCTTCGAGTTCATGTCGACCACGTTCGATCTGCTCGAGGCGTGGGCGGGATTGGGTGGGAGAAGCAGGGGCGACGGGCAGGAAGGACAACTGACGTTAGTAACCGTTAAGATCGGCGACGGACTGGAGATCGAAAACTTGGCCATCTGGGAAGGTGAAGCTGAAAGGAAACCATAGTTATATATATTATATATATATATATATATATATATATATATATATATATATATATATATATATATATACACACACGCACACACACAGACGACTTTTACATTCATTGTCGTTTAAAGGCCTTGTGTATACGAAGCAGGCTTACACATTTTTCTTTTTCAGTGTAATTTTTTTGGAGTGAATGAACTAACCTCACGGTTCCCTGCTGGGCGCCACCTGGACCGCCAGACTCGTGCCTGACGATGCCATCCCCAGTCTCCACGTCAAAGCTGTAGGTGCCGTCAGCGGCAGGATGGACTCGCTCGTCGCGGATGATGGGGATCTGCTGGAGGGCGAGGATGCGTGTGGTGCAGGGGTCGTAGGAGAGGGACAGTCTCTCAGCCACAGCCACAACCACCATCAAGGACAGAATCAGCTGGAACGTTCATATATGTGAGTATTATTGACCTTCCTACTATTCTACTACTACTTACTAATACCTCATGACGTTTGACATGGAGACAGAATGCTCAGAATACACAGACTTACTGCCTTCATGTTGATAGGATTGATGTACTTCTAGTGGAGACTGCAAGAAGTGATGCTGGTTCGCAGACCAGGCGTCCTCTATATACCCGTGAGAGAGGAAATGTATGTCGCGAGAAAACCATTTCTCTCTGAACACTGAGTATGTGTAAACAGTGAGTATACTCGTATATATATATCTATATCTATATCTATATATCTATCTATATCTATTATATTATATATATATATGTGTGTGTAGATGATAATACATGTCTGTAAATGCACGGGGAAGACTTTTAGATGGTCATCAATTTTCGATATTTCTTAAAACAACAACAACAAACGAACATCCAAATTAAGGAAAATGATTATGAAATGAATGTCAGCTAGTAAATAGTTATTTGATATATGCAGGTGATATAAATAACCTTAATTGTCCTTTATTCTCAAATACGACTGGTAGAAGCAAAGGACAAATCAAGACGTGAGGGGAAGGGGCACCAGAATCTAGTAAGAATCGCATCCATAATGTTTTATTACAAACGTTTCAGTACTTTTGTCGTGACCCTGCTTACAAATAGTTTAGAATAATACAGTGGTAATTTTATGTAGAAAAGCCACAGCCACAACCACCATCAAAGACAGAATCATCTGGAACGTTCATGTATGTGAGTATTATTGACCTTCCTACTATTCTACTACTTACTAATAGTTTATGACGTTTGACATGGAGACAGAATGCTCAGAATACACAGACCTACTGCCTTCATGTTGATAGGATTGATGTAATTCTATTGGAGACTGCAAGAAGTGATGCTGGTTCGCAGACCAGGCGCCTCTATATACCCGTGAGAGAGGAAATGTAGGTCGCGAGAAAACCATTTCCTCAATTTTCGATATTTCTTAAAAAAAAAAAAAAACGTACATCTTAATTAAGGAAAATAATTATGAAATGAATGTCAGCTAGTAAATAGTTATTTGATATATGCAGGTGTTATTAATAACCTTAACTGTCCTTTATTCTCAAATACGACTGGTAGAAGCAAAGGACAAATCAAGACGTGAGGGGAAGGGGCACCAGAATCTAGTAAGAATCGCATCCATAATGTTTTATTACAAGTTTCAGTACTTTTGTCATGGCCCTGCTTACAAATAGTTTAGAATAATACAGTGGTAATTTTATGTAGAAAAGCCTACAATAAACAAAAATACAAACATTCATTATATAGTTACATGTAATTCACTTTAGAAAACAAAGAGCACCTTTACTCTATAACAGCCCTTGATGGCAAGACCTTTTTTTTTGGTTTTGTTTTTACTACCTGACTCAGGATCTCCACGAGATGATCTCTGTTTACTAACCTGAATATAGCTTAAGCCTTCGTCTAAGATTGGAAAAGCTTCCTACCCGGCGGGGAATCGAACCCCGGTCTCCCGCGTGACAGGCGGGGATACTAACCACTATAATACCGAGGAAACATTTCACATTGGAAAGTAAAACTACAAGAGGATATATTTAATTACTTATTATTATAACTTATTATACATTTCTACATCTTCAAGTGCTTACAAATATGTACGTAAAAAACAGACGCTTTCATGCATGCATACACACACACAAACACACATACGCACACACACACACAGCAGATAGGAATATGAAAGATGAATAGATGGCTATGCATGTATTTGTGTATCTGTATAACATCGGTATCAAGATAGACTAGTAATAAACATCCACAGTAGATACTGAAACGTTTCGGATTACTTCAGCAAGTACACGAACAGGGACAATCCCTGACTTCTCTTACGCATCATAAATAATAAACACAAAATTCAAGCAACTGCCTTAGAACTGCATATGGAATGATCTGAAATTGTTTCTTCTCAAATCTAAGCCACGCCCACCTCCTATGACGTCACCAGATAGAAAGCATATCTATCATTGTCTATCATCAAACACACCCTGAAGTCTCTTCAGTGTGTCGAGACCGAAGATTGATATCAACTGGCACGAAGAAGGTTATGCTAGTTCTTAGCAGAGAACGACGAGGTTAATTCATTTTACAAATTATTAGTTCTTACGCAAGGATTTATCATATATGCATGGATGCACTATGGTAATATATTTACAGTCCAAAGCCTAGGGGTGAACTAATAAAATATAGCGTGTCTTACCTCCCCCTTCACGAAAGGCCAAGCCCTCGATATTCTGTTTGCTGCTGACGTTGACGGTTACCACAGTCCCCCTTCCTGTCCATCATCGCTCCCACGTTCCTCTAACCAGTCGCCACCCACGCGGCAACAGGATAGGGAAGAGATCGCGCCCATGAAAAGCAACAAGCCCTTCTTGCTACTCGAAATCTTGTTTTACATTCACATTTATCATCATCCGCATGACTGGTGCCTGTGGTATGTCGATTTGTATTTGCATGCTGTTCTATCTATCAGACTTAATATTATCCCTAAAAAGATACAAAACCTAATTCCAAAAGAATATATCCTATATGTATTAAGTAACTGAAAGGGCATACGAAGTTACTGAATTACAATAGCTAAAATATCAACAACAAGAAACTCAAATACTGCCAAACGAACTTTGACAAAGTTCATTTGGCAGTATTTGAGTTTCTGTAATGCGTTATAAAAGCAAGAGTAAAACGATAACATTACAGGAACGTAGACTGACAACGAACATGTCGGTCATAAACGAATGAAGAATATACAAAAACATGCAATTAAATTATATTATAATAGCTGTCTCGTTAAATTCTCACTAACAAAGGTATCCGGTTTTCTAATGATAAAAGTTTACCAGCCTTTACTAAAGACAACAGACTGTGAGGAATTATAATTCTTGCAGACTTTAATATTTTTCCATGTAATAGCAATGAAAAGGAAATTTACGGGTTACAGAGAATGCATATGATAAGTGAACGAGATTAAATTATACATTTCATGGAAATGAGTAAAAGGACTGCTTTTGCATCATGAGAACTCACTTATTTCTCATTTCTGAAGTTAGTTTTATGTATGATTATGTATACTTACATCTAGTTTAGATTTGTTGCTTACGTACAAACTACTGATGAGACAAAAACTTGGAAGTCATTCTGGAATTCCTGTTGCTTGAACGAGACTAAGATGTCAAAAGTATTGTAAAAGGACAAAAGACCTGTTCTTTAAATACAATTTCGAAACAGGCAGATCGACACTGATTGATAACAGTTTTGGTGCTGCTAATGGCCCTTAGGGTGTATAACAGTGTGTTATAGCTATATCTGTCATCCACATAAAAACATACATACAAATACATACATACATGCATACATGTATGTATATGTATGTTGTATATGTGACACAGTATGGTATGGGTAGTATACTAGCCTCTACTCCTCAAAATTAATAAGTGTCTGCATTGTTTACCGGGTAGCCCGAGGCTGGTAAACACTGGAACAATGTTTGGTTTATAAAAGCATGGCAGTGTATCTCTGTTTGTTGTCTCTAATTAAGGCTAATTGATCTGCGATTTTTTTTTACACCAACAAGAATGATGCAACTAGACTAGTTTCATTTGCGTTTTCATGTATATTTACCCTTTGTTTCTGAACTGGATGCGGGGTTATCTTTTTTGTTTTCTTTTTGTTTATAGGAAGAAAAGTCCAAGTAAAAACCTTATATTTATTTACAAAATAGTCGTGTCACAGATGAATAACAAATCGTTATACTACGCACATGTAGCATGGTGACAGAAGGAAAAAGAATATTACAATAACAAATGTCGGATTTCAGTAGGAGATAACTTTACTGAGGCTGACCGTAGTTGCGAGAAGGGGAGCTTGACCCTGGCTTGATGACTGACGTTGTTCCTCTCGGGCGCGAGCTTCGAGTTCAAGCCGACCACGCTCGATCTGCTCGAGGGCGTGGGCGGGGATTGGGTGGGGGAAGGCAGGGGCGACGGGCAGGAAGGGCGACTGAGGTTGGTAACCGTTTAAATCGGCGACGAACTGAAGATTGAAGATTTGACCATCTGGGAAGGTGAAGCTGAAAAATACCCATAATTCCTTATACATTAAAGTAATAAAGCATTAAATAAACATACAAACATAGACCCATACAAATATGGATAATATATTTCTTTATCATTATCACTATAAACCCTATGCACATACGAAGGTAAGAGTAATTATTTCAAAGAGTGCGCTAACCTCACAGTGCCTTGCTGGGCGCCACCTGGACCACCAGACTCGTGCCTGACGATGCCATCCCCAGTCTCCACGTCAAAGCTGTAGGTGCCGTCAGCGGCAGGATGGACTCGCTCGTCGCGGATGATGGGGATCTGCTGGAGGGGCGAGGATGTGTGTGGTGCAGGGGCGTCGTAGGAGAGGGACGGTCTCTCAGCCACAGCCACAACCACCAGCAAGGACAGGAACAGCTGGAACATTCAATTGCGTGAGGACAGCATTGTTTACATTACTAAATTAATAAAGTCGCATTACTAAGAAACAATAACTTACTGCCTTCATTTTACCAGTGTTGATGTTCTTCTAGTGTCAGCAGCAGGAAGTGATGCTGGTTCTCAGGCCTGACATCTTTATATACTTCTCAGAGAGGAAATGTAGGTCGCGCCGAGATTTAACATTTACATTTCCCTTTTTATGCCCCTGTTGCTTTAGGCGGCATCTTTACTTAATATCACCATCTTAATATTATCATAATATCACCATCCGGAGCAATAGAAGGTGAGGAGAATTCTTCTGCTTATACTTTTTTTGAACTCATTGTTGAGGTCAGGATGACGGATACGGAAACATTCACTTATAGTTGTTAATGGTGTATTCATACACACACACAGACACACACACACACACACACACACACACACACACACACACACACACACACACACACACACACACATATATATATATATATATATACACACACACACACACACATACATATACACACACACACATATATATCGCTTATGTTTGTGTGCATAAGTATGATATACATATATGTATATGTACATATATTATGTATTATATTCAATATCTATCTATATATCTATATAAACATATAAGTGTATGTGTGTTTATATATAGATATGGATATATGTATGTATATGTTTGTGTGTATATATATGTATACATACATACACACACACACACACACACACACACACAC
>NW_020870858.1:1048034-1061681 GCF_003789085.1 Penaeus vannamei
GAGAACGAGCTAACCTCACGGTTCCCTGCTGGGCCCACCTGGACCGCCAGACTCGTGCCTGACGATGCCATCCCCAGTCTCCACGTCAAAGCTGTAGGTGCCGTCAGCGGCAGGATGGACTCGCTCGTCGCGGATGATGGGGATCTGCTGGACGGGCGAGGATGTGTGTGGTGCATGGGCGTCGTAGGAGAGGGACGGCCTCTCAGCCACAGCCACAACCACCAGCAAGGACAGAATCAGCTGGAACGTTATATTTTTTAGTAAATATTGTTGATTTTACTAAATTCATTACTACTACTTTCAAACACTTTATGGCGCTTGGCATGGAGCCATAATGCTAAAGAACAGACTTACTGTCTTCATGTTGATATTGATGTACTTCTAGTGGATATTGCAAGAAGTGATGCTGGTTCGCAGGCCTGGCGCCTTTATATACCCCTCAGAGAGGAAAAGTAGGTCGCGATAAGAAGTAACATTTACATTCCCTATATACCTGTTGTATATAGCAATCGATATATAGCATTGCATGTATGTTCACGTACGTACGCATGTGCATCTATATCTTTGTATATATTTATTAAAAAAGATAAATAAGCGGGAGACTGGGATTCGATACCCAATCGGGGAATTTTTCCAGTATAGATATGTATTTTTTCAGTATGTATATATACAGAACCACACACACACACACATACACGCACACACATACACACACACGCACACACACACACGCACACACATACACATATATAAATCATACAGGTTATATTGAAAATAAGTTCACCTCATTCAGAAGTTCCTAATTTATATCGAAGGTCTCCAGTACCTAGGGATTATACTAAAATATATTGAATATCTAAGTATCAACTTAAAGATCATAGTAGTGAAAGAAAAAATGTTTATCTTTATTCTTATTCGTTGAAAAAGAAAACAATTTAATCTAATTACCTCCCAGAAAAAAGACATGGATAAATATACGTACATATACATGTATACCTACATATTTACATGTATTAGAAAACTTTTGAAAATATAGAGAAGTCCATCATCTAATCTGGGCAGAATGTCAGCTGTTTTTATTTTTTTATTTTATTTTATTTTTTTTTAGTGTTTATAACGATTTCACTTCAATCAGTCCTTCTAAATTGAAAGTTTCCAATGGCCAGGGATCGTAACCAATATTAACAGAATATATAAATGAATATTGAAGTCGTAGATTATTTTAGTAAGAGAAATCGATCTTAACATGATTTGTTAGTTTTTTTCGATGAAAAAGGAAAAACAAAATTTACTAATCTAAGAGATAAACGAACTGTTTCCATATTAAAAAAAAAAAAAAAAAAAAAAAAAAACAGAGGAAAGAAGTAACCAGATTTACGGCACGGCCACCGTTAAAAATGACATAGTTAATTAGGATTCGTGAGGACATTTAGATATGAATTAGTTATATCCTATTGTAGTTCTGCCAACATTGAAAACGTATTCCTCGGTAGTATAGTGGTTAGTATCCCCGCCTGTCACGCGGGAGACCAGGGTTCGATTCCCCGCCGGGGAGACCTTTTACTATCAGAACGACAAACTTTGACATAATTCACCGTAGAGTTTACTTCATTTCTAGTAAAGCAAAACGGGACAGTTGTGATTGACACGAGACTGGTGAGTTCGTTTCCAAGTAAATATTTCTTTTACCAGATGCTTAAAAAATCCGTTTTAAACCTTTGTCCTACCTAAAACTTCTGATAGTTCGATCTGCATTGAATAGTGTAATGTTAAGGAAATCTAATAGCTTAAAGATATAAGTATCTTTTATAATCTATTTTACAATTGTTATTAAATCGCATTATTTCAGACTAAACTAACACAGAAAATAATTTGTTAGCGACGATCTGATATCCTTGTAAAACTTTTGTGACTGCAGAAAAAGACACTGTTTTGCCTGAGATTAAGTAATCTGATTATTGTTAATCTAATGAACAGATGGATCACATGAAGGGAAAAATGTTATAGCTTAAATTAACTCCCTAGTTCATATTTCTTTTTATGAGTATAAGAAAATTGTTCTTTATTCATTATTTTGTATATTCACCGATTTGATGGCTTATTAATATTTGTAATAAAAATTAGTTTTAGACGTGGTTAAATTTCGCTCATTAGGTTGTTTCGGTGATAGCAGCTGGTAATGTCTTATGGTCTGAAATATCAAAATTTGAATGTTACATATACTTTATACGTTGATACACAAAACCTATTGTGAAAAGGAAAGTTTTATTTTCTTGTTTTTCTTTATATAGGTTTATGTATCAGGATACCATATTGTTTAGAAATACCAACAGAAGTTTGATTTACATTTATTTATAAATATAAACACTCAGTGCATAGCAAAACGTTACATAGCGTTCATATAGTGGGTCAAAAAAAAAAAAAAAAAAAAAATTGGGGTAGGATAACAAACTAGAACATTTCAAGTTCAGTGTGAAAACATTACTGAGGTTGGCCATAGTGGCGAGCAGGTGCAGCTTGTCCTTGGCTTGATGACTGACGCTGCTCTTCGCGGGCGCGAGCTTCGAGTTCAAGTCGACCACGTTCGATCTGCTCGAGGGCGTGGGCGGGGATTGGGTGGGGGAATGCAGGGGCGACGGGCAGGAAGGACGACTGAGGTTGGTAACCGTTAAGATCGGCCACGAACTGAAGGTCGAAGACTTGGCCATCTGGGAAGGTGAAGCTGAAAGGAAACCATAGTTTATATATATAGATTCATATTTACATATATACATAGACGATTTTTACATTCACTGTCGTTTAAAGGCCTTGTGTAAACGAAGCAGGTTTACACACGTTTCTGTTTCTGTGTAAAATTTTGGAGTGAATGAACTAACCTTACGGTTCCCTGCTGGGCGCCACCTGGACCACCACTCGTGCCTGACGATGCCATCCCCAGTCTCCACGTCAAAGCTGTAGGTGCCGTCAGCGGCAGGATGGACTCGCTCGTCGCGGATGATGGGGATCTGCTGGACGGGCGAGGATGTGTGTGGTGCAGGGGCGTCGTAGGAGAGGGACGGTCTCTCAGCCGCAGCCACAGCCACCAGCAAGGACAGAAACAGCTAGAATGTTCATATATGTTAGTAAATATTGTTGGTTTTTACCAAATTTCATAATACTACTACTTTAAAATGACGCTTGACATGGAACCAGAATGCTAAGAAACAAACTTACTGTCTTCATGTTGATAATATTGATGTACTTCTAGTGGATATTGCAAGAAGTGATGCTGGTTCGCAGGCCTGGCGCCTTTATATACCTCTCCTAGAGGAAATGTAGGTCGCGATAAGAAGTAACATTTACATTCCGCTTTTTAAGCACCTGTTGTATATAGCAATCGATATAAAGTATTGCACACATGTTCACGTACACACGCATTTGAATCTATATCTCAGTTTATATTTATATAAAATAAAGAAGATAAATAAGTGGGAGACTGGGATTCGATAGCCAATCGAGGAATTTTTCCAGTATAAATACATTTTTTCAGTGTGTATATATGTACAGAACCACACAACACACACACACACGCACGTACACATACACATCCATATACAACTACACACACACATACAACATAATTATACATTCATTCTGCCTTTTCTGGTTTAAAGTTACTGCTCTCCAGTACCTAGGGATTATACTAAAATAGATTGATCATATCAACTTCAAAATAATTGCATTTGAAAAAAAAATCAATCTAATTTGATTACCTCCCAGAAAAAAATGTATAGATATATGTAAATATAAATATTTTCTACATATCTACTTGTATTAAAAAAACTGTAAATGAGTCCGTCCTCTAATCTGAGTCTAGAGATGAGATTTTAGAGTAGGCAAAATGTTAGCTTTTTTTATTGATTTAGTGTTTATGACGATTTCACTTCAATCAGTCCTTCTAAACTAAAAGTATAGAATTTTCAGGGATCGTGACCAATATTAACTAAATATACAAATGAATATTGAAGTCGTAGATTGATTTAGTGAAAGAAATCAGTCATAACATGATTTTTAAATTTTTCGATGAAAAAACAAAACGAAAAACAATTTACCAATCTAAGAGATAAACGAATTATGTTTCCTTATTTTAAAATAGAAACAGAGGAAAGGTGCGCGGCACGACCACCGGTAGAAATGACAGAATTAGTGAGGACTCTGAACAAAAGAATTGTGAAAAGACATTTAGATATAATTAAATATATAATAATTTAGGTTTACTTTCAAATAAAAAAAATGTATTTCTCGGTAGTATAGTGGTTAGTATCCCGCCTGTCACGCGGGAGACCGGGGTTCGATTCCCCGCCGGGAGGACGTTTTACCATCTGGACGACAACCTTAACATAGCTCACCGTACAGTTTACTTCGTTTCTAGTAAAGCATAAGGGGACAGTTATGATTGAGACGAAGTAAATATTTCCTTTACACGCGATACCATAAATAAATCTTTGTTACCAGATGCTTATTAAAATCCGTTTTAAACCTTTTCTTATCTAAAACTTCTGATAGTTCGATCAGCATTGAATAGTGTAATGTTAAGGAAACCTAATAGCTTAAAGAAGTTTGTATCTTTTTATCATTTATTTTTACCATTGCCATTAAATCGCATGTCATAACATACATTATTTCACAGACTAAACTAACACTGGGAAAATAATTTGTTAGCGAAGATCTGATATCCCTGTAAAACTTTTGAGACTGCAGAAAAAGACACTGTTTTGCTTCATATTAAGTGATCTAATTATTGTTAATCTTGAGAACAGGTGGATCATAGAAGGGAAAAAGTTAATAGCTTCAAGTAACTCCCTTGTTTATTTTTCTTTTCCTTATATGAAAATTGCTTTTTATTCATTATTTCATATATTCACCGATTTGATGGCTTATTAATATTCGTAATAAAAATTGGTTTTAGGCTTGGTAAATTTGGCTCATTAGCAGCTGGTAATGTCTTGTGGTCTGAAATATCGAAATCTGAATATCATATATACTTTATACGTTGGCACGCAAAACCAAATGTGAAAAGGAAAGTTTTATTTTTTGTTTTTGTTTATATAGGTTTATCAGGATACCATATTGTTTAGAAATACCAACAGAAGTTTGATTTAGATTTATTTATAACATATAACGTTACATAGCGTTATATAATGGGGCAGAAAAAATGGAGTAGGATAACAGGTAACAAGAACATGTTGAAGTTCAGGTAGAAAACATTACTGAGGTTGGCCGTAGTGGCGAGCAGGTGCAGCTTGTCCTTGGCTTAATGACTGACGCTGCTCTTCGCGGGCGCGAGCTTCGAGTTCAAGTCGTCCACGCTCGATCTGCTCGAGGGCGTGGGCGGGAATTGGGTGGGGGAATACAGGGGCGACGGGCAGGAAGGACGACTGAGGTTGGTAACCGTTAAGATCAGCGACGAACTGGAGATCGAAGACTTGGCCATCTGGGAAGGTGAAGCTGAAAGGAAACCATAGTTTGATATAGTTTCATATTTACACCCACATAGAGACGACTCTTACATTCATTGTCTTTTAAAGGCCATGTATATACAGGTTTACACACATTTATGTTTCAGTGTAATATTTTGAGAAGTGAATGAACTAACCTCACAGTTCCCTGCTGAGCGCCACCTGGACCGCCCGACTCGTGCCTGACGATGCCATCCCCAGTCTCCACGTCAAAGCTGTAGGTGCCGTCAGCGGCAGGATGGACTCGCTCGTCGCGAATGATGGGGATCTGCTGGACGGGCGAGGATGTGTGTGGTGCAGGGGCGTCGTAAGAGAGGGACGGTCTCTCAGCCGCAACCACAACCACCATCAAGGATAGAATCAGCTGGAATGTTCATACATGTATTACTGACCTTCCTACTATTCTAGTACTACTTACTAATACTTCATGACGTTTGACATGGAAACAAAATGCTTAGAATACACAGACTTACTGCCTTCATGTTGATAGGATTGATATACTTCTAGTGGAGACTGCAAGAAGTGATGCTGGTTCGCAGGCCAGGCGCCTTTATATACCCGTGAGAGAGGAAATGTAGGTCGCGAGAAGACCATTTTCCTCCTAACCATTATGTGGAAACAGTGAGTTTATATATATATATATATATATATATATATATATATATATATATATATATATATATATACGCATAAATGTAGATATTACATATGTATAAATGTGTGTGTTTAAAATATACACACATCTATGCATAAGCTTACACACCAAAACACACATATATGTACTTATGTGTACATAGCACTTGATACAAGCCTGTTTTTAATAATCTATCAATACATATTAACAGACACACACTCATATATATATATATATATATATATATATATATATATATATATATATATATATATATTTTGTGTGCACGTTTGCGTGCGTATGTGTGTACAGATTTATTTACTATTTTGAATCTTTAATAATAATAATAATAATAATAATAATAATAATATAATAATTATTATTATTATTTTATATTTGTTTTGCTTGAATCCAATCTTTGGATTGCCCACTTAGGAATATTTCCAATGCTTGCCAGGTAAGACATGCATGTATTATTTCAATATAATATATATAAAGACACACACACACACACACACACACACACACACACACACATATATATATATATGTGTGTGTGTGTGTGTGTGTGTGTGTGTGTGTATTTATGTGGTCTGTATTTGTGTGTTACACAGATTGTGAAATGTAAATTAGTCCACCATGTGATTTATGAGTCTAGAGGAGTTGATACCAAAGAAGGTACAGGGATATCCGAATGTAAACTATTCATTCATTTAGTGATCATTACAATTCTATCTCATTCAGTCTTTTTGAATTTAAAGTCTCTGGTATATCCGGAATGTCCAAAGATTGCAACGAATATAAATTAGATATTAAAGAATATTTGAGTCGTTTTTTAATTTAATTTATCATTTGATTTGTTTCATCTTTCGTTGAACAAAAACACGATGAACCCATTTCCTTAGAGTTTCATTACACATAAAAGTTATATTTGCTAATTTTAGCATAAGAATAGAGAAAAAAGTAAACAGAGGGATTGACAAAATGTTTTTGATCAATATATTTGTGAAAAAGACTTCTAGATATTAATTAAATCTATCCTGATTTAAATAAAGTTTCTCCGGCACATACATATTCCTCGGTAGTATATGTGTTAGTATCCCCGCCTGTCACGCGGGAGACCGGGGTTCGATTCCCGCCGGGAGATGTTTTACTACTAGGACGACAAACTCAATATTCTCCGTAGAGTTCAACTCATGTATTTCTCGTACTGCATACAGTGACACTTTCTGTTGAAGCTGAGACTAGTATAAGCGTTTCCAATAAACATTTGTCTTGCAGATGGCGCCATAAATTTGTTTTTATTCCCACATCCTATATCTCTATATTGAAATGCTCGTGAAAATAAACTTTACTATTATTATTATTATTTTTTTTTTTATTGTATCTCAAAGTGGCTATGGTAATGCTCTGGAAAGTTCATAGAAGAAGAGGAGCTCAGGTCGTATCTTTCATCTCTTACTCTTACCGCTGTTATCAGATCACATAACGAAGTAACGTTATTACTCTCACAAATCGATTTAACTCGGACGAAAATAATCAGTTAACGAAGATTTTATATTTTGAAGTGTCTAGCAGAGGACCCTAATTTGATTCAGATTAAGGCAACTAATTATCTAATGAACAGGTGGATTGTACCAAGGAAAAAAAATAGCTTCAGGTACCTCATTTGTTTCTTGTTCTGTTTTCATAATAAGCAAATGAGAGATGTTCTTTATTTATTATCTTATATATAAAACAATTTGATGGTTTTGATATAATGCTTGTTTCTAAGATACTTGATAAAGATTAAATTTAAACGTAGTTAGATTTGGCTTATCAGTTTTCCGATTCATTTTTCAACGTTTTTAAAGGTTTGTGTATTAGAATACCTGATTGTTTAGAAATACCGATAAAAGTTTGGCATGTTTATTTATAACATTTAACACTCAATGCATAGCAAAACGTTACATAGCGTTCACATAGTGGAATTAATAATAATGATAATATAATATATATATATATATTATATATATATATATATATATATATATATATAATATATATATATATGGATTGTAGTAGGATAACAGGGTTACAAGAACAAATTGTCGTTTAAGGTCAATGGGAAACATTACTGAGGTTGGCCATAGTGACGAGGAGGTGCATCTTGTCCCGGGCTTGATGACTGACGCTGCTCTTCGCGGGCGCGAGCTTCGAGTTCAAGTCGACCACGTTCTATCTGTTCGAAGGGCGTGGGTGGGGATTGGGTGGGGGAAATGCAGGGCAGACGGGNAGAGAGAGAGAGGGGGGGGTGGCAGTGCTCGCGCAACCGAGATAAGGGTGAAATCCCTGCCACAGAAGAGAGTCGGACTCGGTATTTTGTTATTTGTATGAGCTTATAGTAAATGGCGTTATTACGGTGTTTTTGTGGCAGTAAATTGCTTTCGGAGACAGTATATTTATCAAGAATAAAATTAATGTAATAATAGCTCAAGAAGATAATGACCGTATATCGCAGCTTAATATTACTCTCAGAGAGAAAATAAAAAAATAGCTACGTAATTTGCGGATAAAATACCTGTCCTTCCCACAACTACGCGAGATGTTGCAGGGGAATTAACACCCTAATTATGAGAAAGTTCTCCGCACACACACAGTCTTCTTTGCTCATTCGCACAAGACATATGTTATTGTATCATGCTATGTTGGTTATTATATGTTGTATTCATTATGTATAGCAGACGTCTGTGATCGTAGAGATTGTCTGCATATATTTGGATATGAATGATGCGTTTTGTGTGGTAATGTTAAGGAAATATGTAGGTTTACATGTCTCTCTCTCTCTCTCTCTCTCTATTATTCTCTCATCTTCTCTCTCTCTCTATCTCTCTCGTCTCTCGTCTCTCTCTCTCTCTCTCTCTCTCTCTCTCTCTCATATCTGCTCGAGGTCTCTATCTCTCTCTGTGCGGTGTGGTGCGTGCGTTGCACATATATACACACAAACAACAACCGAGACTTTTCACTGTAAATACTATACTTTATACACTATAACCACATAATTTTATATTCTAGTAAAAATATTACATATATATATATTTAATATGTGGATATTTTTGTTCATATTTATATATGTTATTATCTATATAATATCATAATATAGTATAATGCACACGAATTCAAATACATACGATATAATATTATATATATAGTATATCTATATTAATTATTATAGTAGTATATAGAATATATATATCTATACAAATATACACACAACTACCATATGTACACAACAGATTCACTGACGCACATGCACACACACAATACACACACACGCACACGCAAGCGAACACACACACACACAGGTATCACACACACACACACACACACACACACACACACATCACCCACACACACAACAGATATTATTATTTATATATATATTATATATTATTATATAATATATATATAATATATAGTATATGTGGGCCAACCACAGAGGCAAAAAGCTCGAGCACCTTTGCAGAGCGACTTGCAACCTTTAAAAGGGATTAAGACATTAGGAAGACCCAGGCTCCAGAAAGGTGCTCGGACGCTGCAAAACCGGGATGCTTGCGGTCCTGCAGACAGGCTGGGAGTGCTCGTTGCAGACAGATAAGAGAGGGGGAGGAAGAGGAGGAGAATTGGGAAGAGGGATTGGAGGAGAATCAAGAAGAGGAGGATAATAAAGGAGCGGGAGGAATGGCGAAGAGGAAGGATAATCAAGTAGGCGAGGAAAATGAATAAAAAGGAAAGGAGAACAAAGGAAAAAGAAAGGGGAAAGATACGAGAGAAGTGAAGAAAAACAAAGTACAAGAAAATGAGAAATAGAAGAGCTATGAAAGAAGGGGAAGGCGGAGGGAAGCTGAGAAGAAGGGAGAAAAGGGATAGAAAAGGAGAGAGATAAACCTCAGAATGCAGCGCAAACGAGAAGAAACGCAATTAGAAGTGGAAGAAGAGGAGGAAAAGTGTATAAGGCGGAGAAGGAAAGGGGGAATAAAAGAAAGAGGAAGAGGAGGATGAGACGGACTATACGAACAGGAATTTCAAGGAGAAAAGAGACCCCGGAAGAGGGAGACACAGGATAAAAAAAGAAAAAAAAAGGATGAAGATCACAAAAACAAAGAGATCATAAACATAAATGGGAACTGCAACATAAATCGAAGGACAGCTCCTACGAATAAAAGCAAATGCAAAAAAGTAATATACACCGTCCTTTCGATACCCTTTGTTACAAAAAAAAAAAAAAAAAAAAAGCCTTATTCTCCAAGTAATCCCTTTCCCCTCCAAATAATACCCCTCCCCCCCCCCCCTCAAAAAAATCACCGCAACTGGAAATCAATAACTAGAAAATGGAAACTGAAAAGCGAGACAATTTTATTTCCCGCCAATATTCTCGGTCCTCTTCTTCTTCTTCTTCTTCTTCTTTACTTCGTATATTTCCTGTAATCTTTTCGCCTTTCAATATCGTTCACCATTTTTCACCGCATGGGGGAAGTATGGAGAGGGAGAGGGAGAGGGAGAATGAGAGGAAAAGGGAGAGGGATAGGGAGAAGGAAAGGAATAGGGAGAAGCAGAGGAGAGAGTGAAGGAAATGTAGAGGGAGGAGGAGGGAGAGGGAGAAGGAGGAAGGAGGGGGAGAGGAGGAGGGAGAGGGGAAGGAGGAGGGAGAAGAAAGACGAAGGGAGAAGAAGAGGAGGAGGGAGAAGAAGAGGAATAGAGAGAAGGGAGGGAGGGAGGGAGGGAGGGAGGGAGGGAGGGAGAGGAGGGAGAGAGAGAGAGAGAGAGAGAGAGAGAGAGAGAGAGAGAGAGAGAGGAGAGAGAGAGAGAGAGAGAAGAGAGAGAGAGAGAGAGACGAGAGAGAGAGAGAGAGAGAGAAGGCAGAGAACAAGAGACAATAAAACAGACTGGAAACGGCCAAGTCATAACAAACAGAAAGACATAAAGAAACAAGATGATGGAGAAGAGAGACATCGAATAAAATTAACTTAAAAGACAGCGAGAGGAGGGGAGGGACGGAGAGAAAGACGATAAAACAGACTGGAACAGATCAAGACATAATAAACAGAAGGACTTAAAGAGACCAAGAGAAAGGGGAAAGAGAGACATCAAATAGAATGAACTTAAAAGCAAGCCAGAGCCAACCCACGCAGCCAAATGCAAGCCAAAGGCAAGCTCACAAGCCTACACGCATCGACATGTTCCTTGCGTGTTTGGAACATGTCGAATAACACGATAAGGCAAAAGTGAAAGAAAAAAATTGGGGAAACATAAAAATGTTAATCAAATGCAAGAGACGCTGAGAGATGATGTAGGGAAAGAGAGAGGGAGAGAAAGAAGAGGGCGAGGGAGAGGGAGAGAGATTTTTTTTATGTAGACAGAAAAGTCCGAGGAAAAGCGGGCCGCTCGAAAAAAAAAAATGACTCGAAAAAAGAAAACAAGAAACAAAACAGACACGACGGATGATAACTCAATGAGAACAGCTATAAATAACCGGGAAACAATGATACCAGATCGAGGTCACGACAAATCTTTTAAATTCAGTTCAGAGAGTAAATATAATATGATCTCTCATTCATGACAACGATTGTTTTTTTATGGAGAACATGGAAAATTAAAATATTCATGATGATGATGATGATGATGATGATGATAATGATGATGATAATGATGATGTTAATGATAATGATAAAGATGGTGAATGAGAATGATGATAATGATGATGATGATGATGATGATGATGATGATGATGATGATAATAATAATAATAATGATAATAATGGTAATAATTATACTACTACTTCTACTAATAATAATAATAATAATAATAATAAGAAGAAGAAGAAGAATAATAACAATAATGATAATAATAATAATATTATTATTAAATAATTGTATAAAAAATAATAGTAATAACGGTAATAATGATAATAACAATAACAATGAAAATAATATCAGTGAAATAAAAAATGGAAATCTGAACAGAAATCAATAAAAAAAGACAATGCATTTAAGCTAAACTTCAGTAAAGCATAACATTTAAAGCAATAACCCATCACAATTTATCTTTATCTGTTAACACCATTTACACCGAATTATCAGGGAAATCATAAGCCTATCTATCATGTCTATTATTCATTTACGCAACGATCTGTCGATTTAGTTGATGATAATAATGGAGAAAAAACGAGAAAACGAAGATTAAGAATGAGAGAGAGAGAGAGAGAGAGAGAGAGAGAGAGAGAGAGAGAGAGAGAGAGAGAGAGAGAAGAGAGAAGAGAGAGAGAGAGAGAGAGAGAGAGAGAGAGAGAGAGGGGGGGGGGGGGAGGAGAAAGCGAGAGAGAGAGAAAGCGAGAGAGAGAGAGAGAGCGAGAGAGCGAGAGAGAGAGAGAGAGAGAGAGAGAGAGAGAGAGGAGAGAGAGAAGAGAGAGAGAGAGAGAGAGAGAGAGAGAGAGAGAGAAAGAAAGAGAGAGGAGAAAGAAGAGGAGAAAAGAGAGAGAGGAGAGAGACAGAAAGAATCTTCCAATCACAAATGACAAAAAAAAAAAAAAAAAAAAAAAAGTTGGAAAAGTCGACACAATGGCCTTTTCCTTCGTCGTCTCTGTTTTGCGTTTTCGTCTTAGCGGCCAACAACGCCCCACCGAGAGATATGTGTCATCTGAGGATCTCCCCCCCCCCTCTCTCTGCACGGAAGGTGGGGGGGCGGGGGATGAGTAGGGAAGTCTTATTGACAAAATGAGAGACGAAACGAGAAAACATAAATACGACGGTAAAAAAAATGAAATGTCATGGCGTAAGCTGTATTCATGAATAAAAGTAGATAAAAAAGTAGGTCGAGATGAGTTACAAACAGGGATGGACTTTAATGTGTATGAATATCATGTACATCTGTGCATACACATACAGGCGTAAATGCCATGTACATATATGCAAACACATATACATCTATTAATACATTTACATACACATGCTTACATATTTATACAAACTAAACACATTCTGAAGGAAAAAAAAAAATCACTGAGCACCCTCTCCCCCACAAAGCACAGCATCGGTCCTTGAGGCAAAGCGAGGGAGTCCATTCATCCAAACGTTTTATTCCCCGACAAAACGTTTCTTTCCCCGAGGCACGGCGGCCGACGCTGCCTCCGCCGTCATGCACACCGAGCCGCGTGCATGGCAGGAAATGACGAACGATCCTCACGCACAGATGCACCGATATTTCGCTTTTTACGAGAACGCCTCGCGATGTCGGTCGATTATTTTTTCTTTTCTCCTTTTTTTAAAGAGCGCCGTTGTGTCTTTGAGAACCATGCATTAGGGAACGACTCAGTGCAAGCAGGGCGGGAGAGGGAGAGGGGGAGAAGGGAGAGGGAAAGAGAGAGGGGAGGGGAGAGAGAGGGAGAGAGAGGGAGAGAGCAGAGAGAGAGAGAGAGAGAGAGAGAGAGAGAAGAGAGAGAGAGAGAGAGAGAGAGAGAGAGAGAGAAGAGAGAGAGA
>NW_020870858.1:1062026-1064526 GCF_003789085.1 Penaeus vannamei
AGAGAGAGAGAGGAGAGATGAGCAGAGAGGAGAGGCAAGAAGGGGGGGGGGGGGGGGGGGAAGGGTGGTCGTCATGGCTCGCGATCCACACCAGGACGAGGGGGGGGGACGATTTTATTGTCGCTTCGGCCAAAGCTCATTCCTTCTAATCAAAAGAAGAGCAAGTTGCAATGGCACCAGAGTGGTGGGGGCCTTCGAATAACTGCAATTGATGCATTGATAGTACTCATAGGAGACAGTGAATCGAATTTGAAAGTTGACGGCAAGCGGAAGGAGATGTATGATATATATAGTATGCCTATAATGAATATATATATAGTTGCATATATACTTATATATAAAAGTATATATGTATATATGAGCTATATATAGTTAGTCTGTGATTATTAAGTATGATACTATATAATTATATAGTATATTATAATATTCATATATATTAATATATTATGTATATATTATATAATAATGTATATTATAGTAATATTGTAATTGTATATATGGATATATAATATATATATATTATATATATATAGTATATATATATATAAGTAATACGTATATGCAGACGACATATAATAAAAACATTATATGGAAAGGGAAGGGAGAGGGAGGGAGGGAGGAGAGGGAGGAGGGAGAGGAGGGAGGGAGGGAAGGACGGAGGGAGAGGAGAGGGAGAGGGAGATGGAGAGGGAGAAGGGGGAGAGAGAGAGAGAGAGCAGAGAGAGAGAGAGAGAGAGAGAGAGAGAGAGAGAAGAGAGAGAGAGAGAGAAGAGAGAGAGAGAAGTCGAGGAGAGAGAAGAGAGAGAGAGAGATTCATTATACGCATACATGTCTATATCTATCCATGCATCTCATTTTCTGTCTAACATGAACAAAATAACACAATGAGATGATATAGATACATTTCAGTAGAGCGAAATAAAGGTATAGACAGGCAGACGAATAAAAGAAAAGAGAAAGGAAACAGGAAAATCCACGCCCTTATTTGTATGTCCTCAATCCTTTATCTAAATATTCCAGTAACTTGAAGAAAAAAAAACATAACGCGAACGTAAAATGCGTAAAAATGTCTCCCTCTCTCCCTGCCTTCTTTCTTTCCCCACACTCACTCACTCTCTTCTTCCTTCCTTCCCTCTTTACTTCCTATATTCACCTCTTTTCCGTCCTTCCTTCGCTCCATCCCAATCTTCTTCCCCTTCCTGTATTATCTATCTATCTATCTATCTATCTATCTATCTATCTATCTATCTATCTATCTATCTATCTATATATATATATATATACACACACACACATATATATATATATATTATATATATATATATAATATATATACATATATCTACCTACCTACCTCCTCCACTTATTTCCCTCCTATTCTTCCTATTCTTCCCTCCCTCCTTCCCTCCTTCTTTCCCTTTTCTTATTCCCTCCTTCCCTCACCCCCCCTTTTTCCCCACACCCTTTACTCCTCTCTATTCCTTCCATCCTCTTCCTCCTCCCCTTTTTTCCTTATTCCCTCGCTCCTTCCTTTCACCCTCCCTTCATTCCCTCCATCCCATACTCACCTCCTTCTATCCTCTCTTCACTTCCCCCATCCTTTCTTCCTTCCCTCCCCTCCCTTCTTTTTCCCCCGTCCACCCTCCCCTTCCTTCCTTTTCCCCCGTCCCACCCTCCCCCTTCCTACCATTTTCTCCCGTCCCCCACCCCTCCCCCATTCCCCCACCCTCCCCCCCTTCCTCCCCCTCCTCCCCCTCCTAGCCAGCGAGCCAGACACGCCGATCCCGGGGCTAATAAACGAGTCTCTCAGCCTCCCCGCCCAGCACGAGACAACGAACCGATCCAATTTTCCCGACACCTAAGGCCTGGACGGGGCTGGCCTCGGTCACTCGGCCAACAGGCTGAGTGATACGGGAGGGCGAGGAGGGCGAGGAGGGTGGAGGGTAGGGAAGGGTGGAGGGGTAGTTGAAGGGTGGAGGTAGGTGAGGGTGGATGGGTGGAGGGTAGGTGGAAGGGTGGAGGGTATTGGAAGGTGGAGGTAGGTGGAAGGGTGGAATGGGTGGAGGTAGGTGGAAGGTGGAGGGTGGAAGGTGATTGGGTTGGAGGGTAGGTGGAAGGGATGGAGGTAGGTGGAAGGGTGGATGGGTGGGATGGTTAGGTGGAAGGTGGAGGGTAGTTGGAAGGTGGTGAGGTGGAGGGTAGGTGGAAGGGGTGAGGGTAGGTGATGGTGGAGGGTAAGGTGGATGGGTGGAAGGTGGAGGGTAGGTGGAAGGGTGGAAGGGTGGATGGGGAGGGTAGGTAGAAGGTGGAGGGTAATGGAAGGGTGGAGGTAGGTGAAAGGGTGGAGGGTAGGTAGAAGGGTGAAAGTAGAGGAAGTGGAAGTGGAGGCAGGTGGAGGTGGAAGGTGGAAGGTTGGGGAAGTATAAGGATGAGGATAGGGGGTAGTGAAGGGGGGAAGAGGAAGGTAGGGGAAGTAGAAGGTAAGAAGGAGGGGGTAGGT
>NW_020870858.1:1072026-1084526 GCF_003789085.1 Penaeus vannamei
CTCGCCGACTCCCACGCACCCCCCCCTTAACCCCCCCCCCGCACTCACTCGAGCACACGCAAAAGAACACGACCGCGGCAGAAGTAATCGTAGTAGCATGACGAAGCAACTTCCCCTGCATGAACAAATAATATGTTGACGAATTATCTCCCTCTAATTATACCGGCGTGTGTTTGTTCGCTTGCTTGTCTGTTTGTTTATCTTGAAGAGGGGAGGGGAGGGGGGAGGGGAAAGTGGGGACAGAGGGGGTGGGGGGGGGACTCGTCGTCTTTTGGCCTGAAGACAATTTTTGTTTTGCTTGATTTTTTCTCTCATTTGAATTTCACTTTGAGCTTCGTTCGTGTGTTCTGGTGCGGGTGGGTTTGCATACGCGAGTGCGTGCGTGTATGTGTATGTGTATGAGTGAATGTAAGTCAATGTAAATGTGAATGTGAAAGGGAATGTACGTATATGTGTGCGTTCGTGTATGTGGGTGTAAATGTGGGTTATGTATATGTATGTATGTATGTATGTATGTATGTATGTATGTATGTATGTATGTATGCATGTATGTGTAGTATGTATTATGTATGCATGTATGTATGTGAGGGGGGCAGTGCGCACGTGTACGTGTATCTGTGTATGTACGTCCGTCTGTGCGTGTACGTGAAAACAAGCATGCGTGATCTATATATATGTGCGTATAAGCTCGCGTGTACATCTTGTTTTTCCTTTTATTTTTATTCTGAAAATCAATCCATTTCTATCATGATGGCAATCGGATTAAGAAAATTCGTACGATACAAAACGCCAAGGCAATTTACTCTGGCGTGCAATCAATTCAAGTTTGTTTATTTTTTAATTCAATGATTCTAACCTAAAAAAAAGAAAAAAAAAAATTGCAACATTCATGTATTCACGTACAACAAGAATCATTCTTTTCCCCTCTTTCTCTCTCTGTTATTTCTCCCTCTCCTTTCTCTTAATCTTTATTGTCTTTCTAACTTCCCCTTTCGCTTGACAATCTATCAAATGCGGACAATGAAAGACACGGCAATAAATTCAAAATCAAAAACACTAACTAGCAAAGGCCATTCTCCCCCCCCCTCAACACCGGAAGAACCCCTCCCTCAGAAGGAACCCCACTGCAGGAGCCCCCCCCCCTCCCCTCCCCAATATCGCTCGCATCAACACTTCTCAAACTCGATATATTTTGCAACGAAATTTGTCATTCGAACGGAAATGCGTTCTCTTTCTCTGTTGGTTTGTTTATCTGTTTCTCCTGTTCTGTCTCTTTCTCTCGCTCTCTCCCTTGTTCCCCTCTCCATTCACGCCACTCTTTCTCTTCCCTTTTCTCCTGTTCTTTAACCCTCCTGTCTTTTTCCTTTCCCTTTTCCTTCACGTTCTCTCTTCCAAAAAAAAAACACCAACGAAAAATAAACTTTTCTCTCCCCTTTCCTTGCTTCCCTCAATCCCTCTGACGTCTTCAATCCCTTCTCCTCCGTATCCCTCTTTCTCTCTCCTCCTCCTCCCCCTTCCTCCTTCAATTTCATTCCCTCCTCCTTCCTCTTCATCCTTCCTCCTTCCCCTTCATCCTTCTCCTCCCTCCCCCCCTCCTTCCTCCCAATTTCATCCCTCCCTCCCTTCCCCTCTCCCTCCCTTCATCCCTTCCTCCTTCCTCTTCATCCTCTCCTCCCCCTTCATCCTCTCCCTCCCCCCCTTCCCCCTCCCTCCTCCCTCTCCTCTCCTTCCTCCCTTCCTCGCCCCCTCCCTCTCCCTTCCTCGCCGACTGACGACCTAGCGGGGAGAGTCGACCGAGGTAAAAGCGCCCCACTGGACTAGGAAGCTTTCTGTATCTGTGCTGCGGACGCTTCAGGGGCTGTAACACCTCTGGCTTTATGGCGAGGGGGGGGGAGGCACAGCGGGAGGGGGAGGGAAAGGAGAGAGGGAGAGGAAGGAGGGCGAGTGGGAGGGGGAAGGAGGATCGTGGGAAGGAGGAGGGAAGGATAGTGTAAGAAGGGGGGGGGGAAATTCTGGGAAAGAGGCAAGGAGGAAGAAGTAAAGAGAGAGAGAGAGAGAGAGAGAGAGAGAGAGAGAGAGAGAGAGAGAGAGAGAGAGAGAGAGAGAGAGAGAGAGAGAGAGAGAGAGAGAGAGAGAGAGAGGAGATTATATAATGTATGTCTAAACAAACATATAAGAATACAACTATATGAATAAAGACACACATACACACACGTATATATCATATATATATATCTATATCTATATCTATATCTATATCTATATCTATCTCTATCTCTCTCTCTCTCTCTCTCTCTCTCTCTCTCTCTCTATCTAGTATATGTATATATTAATATATATTATATATATATATATATATATATATCTATATTATCACCCACTGTTCTTTTGTCACCCTAGCAACAAAACGAGGTAACAATCAACCGGTAGATATCGAAGTGTCGCACCTGAACAAAGAGACACGAAACATCAAAGAAAGGCTGTAGTAAAAAAAAAAAGGACAAAATAAAAAATAATAATAAAAAATAAAGTAACAAATAACAATACACGGCAATACTTCACTTGTATTGTGAAAGGGTAGGGAGCAGGGGGGGGGGGGTTATCTGGTGGTGTGGGTGGGGGGAGGGGGACAAGGAGAGGGGAATGTGAAGAAAGGGAGGAAAACTTAAGCAAAGTTATCCAAGAGTGAAAAGTAATTACCAAGAAAGGAAGGAGGAGGGAGAAGGTAAATAACCAAAGAATCTGAAATTACGAACGTTGCAAGAAAGGGCGATACCCCAACAACAACGATTAAATCCAAGATGTAAAAGATATAAGAGAAGAAGAGAGAGAGATGAGAGAGAGAGAGAGAGAGAGAGAGAGAGAGGAGAGAGAGAGAGAGAGAGAGAGAGAGAAGAGAGAGAGAGAGAGAAGAAGAGAATGAGAAAAAGAGAGAAAAGAGAAAAGAGAAAGGAGAAGAGAAAGAAAGGGAAAAGAGAAAAATAGAAAAGTGCCAATAAGAGAGAACGGAGAAACAGGAAACCGCCACCGTACGAGAGAAAGAGAAAAGCGTATGAAAGAGAAATAAAACAATAAATGGAGAGCTCTGTTTACCCCGTTCGACAAACGCCGCGACGATAATCAGCTGATAGCAACAACCGCCGTAAAACCAATCTTAGCCGCCACCGCCCGCTCTAATATAGCAGCACTTTCACACGCCCACGACGAGAGATGCGCTGTGCCGGAAGTCATAAAGGAAGTAGAAGGGAAAGAGGGGAATTGTAGTGGAAAAGCAGTTGTGATTGCAGGTGTAGAAAAACTAGTAGAATTATAAGACCGATAGCATTGTTGCTGCTAATACAACTGCTGCTACTGCTACTGCTAATAATAATGATAATAACAATAATAAAAATGAGAAAAAAAGAAAAGAAGACGAAAACGTAGAGAAATGACACCAAAAGTAATAATAATAATATCAATAACAATAATAACGATTAAAGAGCCCAAACAATACAAAAGGCCCGACATCCCACCACAAAGACGAATGAAAAACCACAAAAGGGCAGAGATATTTCTAGATTGAAAATGCGAAGACGGGGAAATGGGGGGGGGGGAGGAGTAAGGGGAAATAAGATAAAAGAAGGGAATGATGTTAGCGAGAGGGAGGGAGGAGAAACAGAGTAGTCAGCACGAGGGGAAAGGGGGAGGGGAAACAAGGGGAGTGAGGAGAGGGGAAGAGAGAGGAAGGAAGGAGAGCAGGCGGTAAGTAGGGAGTGATGACAAGTTGACAAGGGGGGGAGGTGAAACAATTAACGTAGTCAGCAGGTAGGGACTGGTAGCAGAGGGAAGGAGAGGGAGGGGAGCCAAAGAGGGGAAAAGGTAGAGCAATTAGTAGGTAGGGACTGAAGCAAAGGGAAAAGGAAAGGGAAGGAAAATGACGAAAAATGACGAAATAGGAGTGGGCGACAGGAGGAAAGGGAAGGAGACAAAGGGGGTAGGGGGGGGAGGGGAAAGCAGGGCAGTCAGCAGGTAGGGGCTGACGGCAGCAGGCGGTCGCGGTAAGGGGTTGGCCGCCCGTGATTGCGGGGCTTTCCTCCGATATGTCTTTGATGTCGAGGCTTAAGCATTGTGTCCCCACTAATGCCCCTTCCCTGATTGCCTCAAACACTCTCACACACACAACACGCACACACACACACACACACACACACACACACACACACCACACACACACACACACACCACACACACACACACACACACACACACACACACACACAACACACAGCTGAAAACCCTTTTTTCCTCTTCATTCTCTTTCTCTCTTTTCCCCCCAAGATTCATAACTTCGTCTTTGTCGTTTCATTTATCCCTCCATTCGGTCGCCGGTTTTGGGCTACTCTTTGTTCTGACATCTCCGAGTTAGACATCAGCTGACTTCACTTTACAAGCCTCGTGTTGCAATGCTAACGGTAATGACTTTTTTTTTTTACGTTGACTGCTTTCTTGGCGGATTCTCAAGTTTCTTTCAATTTCTATTCTGATTTCTATGCCTCCATTTCGCGTTTTCTTCTCGCGAGGAATTTCAGTAAAATCTGCATCCAGTCATCATCCTTTCCTCACCTTCTCCCAGGTTCTCTATCCCTCCCCCCCCCCCCCTGCCCCTCATTCCCCTATCCCTCCCCGTCACCTCTCTCCTCCCCCTCCCCACTTCCATATTCCCCTCCCCCCTCTACCCTACCCCACCCCACCCCCACCCCTCCCTTGCAAGAATCGGGTTCAATCATTTCCCTTTGGCCGGAATTCCCCACAAAGGGATAATCGGCCCTGTCTTCTAGACCCTTCTTTTATCTCTTCTCCGAGCCTTCTTCTCCTCCTCCGCCTCCGCCTTCTCCCTTCTCTTTTGCGGGTGAAAACAAGAAGGAAGGAAGAGCGGGAAGGGAAGTGGATAGGAAGGTAGGTGGGTGGCGGAAGGGGAAAGGGGAGGGAAGGAGAAGAGCGAGAGCGAGAGCGAGAGAGAGAGAGAGAGAGAGAGAGAGAGAGAGAGAGAGAGAGAGAGAGAGAGAGACGAGAGAGAGAGAGAGAGAGAGAGAGAGAGAGAGAGAGAGAGAGAGAGAGAGAGAGGAGAAGAGAAGAGGAGAGAAGACAGAGAAGAGAAGAGAAGAAAGACAAGACAAGAGAAGAGAAAAATTAAATCAAATAAAAAAAAACAAGAAAAACAAAAAAAGAAAAAAAAAGATACGAAAGAAAGGAGATACGAGAGACGAAAGATAGGAGAAGGACCCCCACCCCCCCCGCCCAGCGACGCCCCACCGAGCGCGGGCAGAGCAGCCTCGACCTCTGCACGCGGGAAACCCTTGCCTAATATGTGCGTGGAAATGAAAGAGGCGCGGAATGCCCAATGAAATACAATTCCAGTGTATCACATGTCTTTATTAGCCTGTATTAGATTTTAGGCGTCTCTCTGCCAACTCGCGGAATTTAGGAGGTGCTCGCAGCCGCGCAAGTATATACGGACTGTTTGTGTACACACTTTGCACCTTGTGGCTGTGTGTCGCTATCCTTTTTGAGGTTTATATATATTTTTTCTTTTTTGTTCTATCCTCGTCGTATTTCCGTCTGTGTGTCTGTTTTTGTCTCTGTCTCTGCCTCTTCCCCTCCTCCTCCTCCTTCTCCCTCCCATCATTATCGTGCCTTTCCTCTTCCCATTCCTTCTTTATCGTTCCTTCTTCTCCTACACGCCGCTATTCAAGACGCTTTCCACGACCTCCTTCTCCCTCCCATCATTATCGTGCCTTTCCTCTTCCCATTCCTTCTTTATCGTTCCTTCTCTTACACGCCGCTATTCAAGACGCTTTCCACGACCTCCTTCTCCCTTCCATCATTATCATGCCTTTCCTCTTCCCATTCCTTCTTTATCTTTCCTTCTTCTCCTACACGCCGCTATTCAAGACGCTTTCCACGACCTCCTTCTCCCTCCCATCATTATCGTGCCTTTCCTCTTCCCATTCCTTCTTTATCGTTCCTTCTTCTCCTACACGCCGCTATTCAAGACGCTTTCCACGACCTCCTTCTCCCTCCCATCATTATCGTGCCTTTCCTCTTCCCATTCCTTCTTTATCGTTCCTTCTTCTCTTACACGCAGCTGTCCAAGACGCTTTCCACGACCGCATACGCATTTGTGTACCACTTGTCCTGTACGTGCTGACATGTGTCCGTGTGTGCGCGTGTGTATCCCTGTGCGTGGTCGAGCGTAGCGTGCGGAGCCTACATGACTAAGCTTTAAGCTGCACCAAAAGAAGGTGTCACAGCAAGTCGTAAAGCCTGGGCGCAGGACCGGATTGCCAGCATCTTGAAGAAGTGGGCTGGCGGATTTGAGCGCGTTTAGTACTCAGAATAGGAAAGGGTCGATGACATACTCGATATCAACACATGGATATTTATGCGGATATGTTGAAGAACACGCCCAAACATACATACATATGCATATATACATACGTCCGTCGTCGTACGTACATATACATACATGCGTACATACATACATACATCCACTGTACATACATACATAATACACACACATAATGTTATACCGTATCAGTAATCAAACGCATAAATAAAATTAAGATACACAATTGTAATTTGTAAATGTATTCACTGTATGCAATGAAAAATTCTTTACACATTAAGAAACAAACAAACAAGCAAATATACATCACCGAGTAAACCAGACGCTCAACAACAAAACAACAAAAGTAAAAAATAAACAAGAGAAACCTCTAATGAAGACAAAAGCAAACACACCTCCAACATCAACAACAAAAAACGCTGTATCAAAAGCGCTTCTCGAGGTCGACAGTGTGTGTGTGTGTGTGTGTGTGTGTGTGTGTTGTGGCGTGCGCTTGAGTGAGTGTGTGCGTGCGTGCGTGTGCGTGTGTGCGAATGACAGAGAAGGTGAAAGAGAGAAAAGAGAGAGAGAAAGAGAGAGAAGAGAGAAGAGAGAGAGAGAGAGAGAGAGAGAGAGAGAGAGAGAGAGAGAGAGAGAGAGAGAGAGAGAACGAGCAATAAAGAGAAAGAAAGAGAGAGAGCGGAAACTTATTCCCCGCCGCCTATCGGGTTCCTAGGCTCGATGTCCGTGTTAAGGAAGCTTGACCTTTCGCTCTTCCAATTTTGCTCGAGTTACACTAGAATTTCTCTTAGGCTTTCATCCTTTCGTGAACTTGGGCTTAAACTTTTACTCTCCTTTTTCTTTTTTTCTTTTTTTTTTTTTTCTATTTCTCTATTTTTTTTTTTCTTGGTATTTTCTTTTTTTTCTTTTTTTTTTCTGACTTTTCTGCCTTTTTTATTCTTCGCCGAGCGAATCAAAATGTGCCATTGCAATATGTGCTGCAAATGCTGGTTGCAGCATCGTGTGAACAAACTCACAAATGATAATTATAACGAAACAAATAAAATTACAGCTATTTGCATTATCTGATTAGAGAACCGCCCAAAATGTTCACAAACTCATGCGACAGGATGTGCAACTATGTATTCATTCATTCATTTATTCATACATACATACATACATACACACATACATTACACACACACACACACACACACACACACACACACCACACACAACACACACACCACACACACACACACACACACACAACACACACACACACACACCACACACACACGCACACACACACACATACACACACATCCTTACGAGAATCTAAAAGGTATCGTTGGGATCTAAAAAACAATCAAGAAATTCACACCAACTCAATAAAAAGGAGTGGAAGAAAATAAATCAACTGGCAGCCTCTCACTCTACCTTACCCTAGTTTTCCACCCGGGATAAATAGGCCTATACGTACCTGGAAACGAGAGAGAGAAAACATTATTTTTCGTTGTCTAACAACATCACCATTATTGCAATTGTTTTAATTATGAGACGATAGCACAACATTCTTGTAATTATTTTACTTTTGTCATTACTGTCTTTATTATTGCTTTTACTATCATTATCATTATCATTATTATTATCATCATTATCATTATAATTTTAATTCTTAACTTCATTACTATTATCATCACTATTATTATCATCAATCATCATTATTATCATTATCATTAGTGATGGTAGTGAATTCAACGGTGATTATGGTAAAGATGATGACATTAATGATGGTACAGTTGATGACGATGGGTATGGTGAGGATGGTGACGATAATCATGAGAGTAATGATGATGAAGATGACTAAGCACATGAGGGTACACTCCATGATGAGATACGTGATAGTGGTGATAGTGTTGATAAAAGCTTAGCAATTTATAAAGACAAAATGATTCATAAGAGGCAACGACCACCATAAATCTTTTTTCGTTTCCTGTTCCCATTCCTCTTCTTCTCTTCGCTTCCTCTTCCTCCTCCAATTTTCGTTCATATTTTCTTCTCCTCCATGCTTCTGAAGGAGGAAAGGAAGGGAGGGAGAAGGAAAGGAAGAGAAAGAGAAAGAGAGAGATCGTGCAGTTGGGAAGAATGAAAGCTAGCGAAAAAGGATGATGATGATGATGATGATGATGATGATGATGATGATGAGAGGAGGAGGAGAGAGAGAGAGGAGAGAGAGGAGAGAGAGAGAGAGAGAGAGAGAGAGAAGAGAGAGAGAGAGAGAGAGAGAGAGAGAGAGAGAGAGAGAGAGAGAGAGAGGAGAGAGAGAAGAAAGGAGGGAAGGGGAGAAGATTGGAGAGGAAAGGAAAAAAGAACGAGAGGAGGGGAGAAAGAAGGGGATGGAAATATATAGAAAAGAGGCAGAGAAGAGGCGAGAAGGGAGATGAAGGGATGGTTGGAAGACAAGAAGGGGGGAGGAGAGGGAGAGGAATGGAACACGGTAATGAGATGAGACGGGAGGGAAAGGAAGAGCGGAGGGAGAGAAAAGGTAGAAAGGAAGGGTGAAAGCGGAGGGAAGAGAGAAAAAAATGAAAAGAAGGAGTGAGAAGGGAGAGAGAAAAGAGAAAAAAGAGGAAGGGGAAAGGGAGAAGAATGGGCGAAAGAAAGGACAAGAAGGAGAAGGGAGGAAGGGAAAGAAAGAAACATATGAGAAGAGAAAGGAGAGAGAAAAAAAGAAGAGAGGGATAAAAAAGAGAGAAAGGGAGATATGAGAAGAGAAAGGAGGGAGAAAAGGAGAAGAAAGAGAAAGACAAAGAAGAGAGGGATAAAAGAGAAGAAAAAGGGAGATATGAGAAGAGAGAAGAAAGAGACAAGAAAGAGAGGGAGATCCAAAAAAGAGCGGGGGAAAGAGAGAAAGGGAAGAAAGAAAGGGGATATGGGAGGAAAAGCAAAGCATGCATGAAGGGGCAGGGAGGGGAACCAAGGTAACATGTCATCATCATAAGTTAGGTCACTCTGGCCCCCACACTTTATGGCTCGCTGAGTGCAGTTCTGTGTCCGGGACTTTGGCACTGTCACCCTTTGGCACCTTTTGGCACCCTAGGGACCCGGGACACGCCACGGTCTGAGCTTTCGTGTCAGAATGTCTGTTTAGGCGAGTTAGTGTGCGTACGTGAGCGCGCGGCGCTTTGTGTGTGTGTGAAGAGAGAGAGAGAGAGAGAGGAGAGGGAGAGAGAGAGGGAGAGAGGAGAGAGGAGAGAGAGAGAGAGAGAGGAGAGAGAGAGAGAGAGAGAGAGAGGAGAGGAGAGAGAGAGAGAGAGAGGGAGAGAGGAGAGAGGAGAGAGAGAGAGAGAGAGAGAGAGAGAGAGAGAGAGAGAGAGAGAGAGAGAGAGAGAGAGAGAGAGAGTGAGAAAAAAGAGAGAATAATAATTAAAAAAAAAAAAAAAAAAAAAAAAAAAAAAAAAAAATAATACTAATATTAATATCAATAACAACAACAACAACAATAATGACGATGACGATGGCGACCGAGATACCAATCGCCGGCGCCGCCCTTCGTCCGCTGGCCCGACTCCCGAACTCAGGTGACGACCCCCCCTTCCCCCCCCAAAAAAAAAAAATCCTTCCCCTGGGGCCGCGGGAGACTCCAAGGGTTAGATGTAATGGCTCTGTTAGGCGCGTTAATATCAGCTGTGTCATCATAATGTGCTTTCTTTCTTTCTTTCTTTCTTTTTTTTTAGATGATTTGTTATGGTCGGTATTAGCTGTCATCATCATTATCATCGATCGTTCTATTCTGTAGGTGATCTGTTATGGCGGGTATTATGGTGGTAATTGGTATAATGATAGAAAAATGGTAATTAGTAAAAAAAAAAAAAAAAAAAAAAAAAAAAAAAAAAAAAAAAAAAAATACATACCCCGCTCCTCTCTAAAACTCAAAACCCTCCCCCCACCTCATTAAAAGAGAATAAAAAGCCCTTTACCATCACATACAAAGTACTCCCTCATTTTCCTTATTATATCAAAATACCTCCATCATCATAATGCCCTCGATCCCCCAATTAAAAGGGAAGAAAAAAATAGTGATTGGCACCCGCTTAATTAAACGTCAAGGTGCCACAAGAGAGTCACGATTCGCCTTGGGATATCGCCGTAAACAGGTGGAAGTTAATGAAGACGGAAAAAAATAAGAAAGGAAAATGCGAATAATAAAGAAAACGAACAGATCTTTTTGTCTCTGGAGGTAAACGGGAGACGAGTCAAGTCCGGTGTCAAATGTTACTTGGCGTCCCCAATTAACAAGGCAAAACTCAGCCACGTATCTCTCTCTCTCTCTCTCGCCACTTCCCTCTTTATCCTTCTTCCCTCTCTCTCTCTCTCTCTCTCTCTCTCTCTCTCTCTCTCTCTCCTCTCTCTCTCTCTCTCACCACTTTCTCTCTTTATCCTTCTTCTCTCTCTCTCTCTCTTTCCTTTCCCCCCAACAAACCAGATACAATAACAATACAAAATGCTAATAACAATGACAATAGCAAATACAAATAAATGATAATAACAACAATAATAATCATGATAATAACGAAAATAATAATAACAACAATAACGACGATGACCCAAAAGAAACAATATCAACAGCAATTAAGGCAACATAACCGCGACTCACCTCATCCCAGATACTACCCGATACCGCAAGGATCCCCCACTCAGCTCTTTCCAGCATATCAAAGGATTCTCCGCTCCGGCATCCTCGGCATCCCCAGCATCCTCATCATAAAAAATATCCTTCTCAACTCCTCTCAAAATCCTCCATTTCCTCCTTCTCGTCTCTTTCCTTGTCTTATTCCTTGCTCCTTATCCTTTACGAGATAACGGTCACGGAATCAGGTGAACGGGCGAACTGTAGGTGAACACGAGTGACTGCATCCCCGAACTAACGGCGCGCGAGCATCCCCTTCCCCCTCCACCTCTTCGTGATGTTGTCATGGCAACCGGTAAATTTGTATGTGCCAAGGTGAATTTTAATTACATTAGGAAATGTGTGGGTGTGTTCTTGATTTACCCTGATTAGGCCGGTCATTATGAGGGAAGTGGAGAGAGGAGGGAAAAGGGGAAAACAACGAAACAACAAGAGGAATAAAATATCTCGTATAATATGAAGGGATGTATTGAGGGCTATAAACAGGGGGGGGGGGGTTAAAAAGGAAGAAAAAATAGCTCCTTATCAAGAATGGAAGAGAGGGGAAAGGCAACTGAAGACGTAGCATATATCGGCCCCGAGTGACCCTCATCACCGGCAAGAAGGTCGAAAATCCCCGGCGAGGAAAGGTGGCAGTGAGACGTATGAGCACCTGAGCCACGCGTGGGTCTGGTTGCCATGGCGACGGCCGGATGTTTGTCAAAGGCCGTCACTTCGGAAAAAGAGTCCCGAGGAAATCTTTGTTTGTTCAAAGGTTCGATTTCTGAGGAGTTTCGCGAGGACAGATAGAGTTTCGAATTTGTATCTCACTTTGCCGTCTCTTCCAAAAGAAAGAGAACGAGAGAGAAAGAGAGAGAAAGGTAAAAAATAATAAAATGTTTCCTGTCGGAGTTTCGTCTCTGATGTTGGCTGAGCAAAGACCCTGACAAAGCTTCTTAATTACTTTTCGGCTTTGACATCGAAGTTTGAAGAGATAATACAAAAAGGGCGGGAGATTACGTGGAACTTATACCTATAACGCTCCCTGGAAATTGATAGAACGATACAAAAACAAAGAAAAGAAATAATAACATCCACAAACCGAGAAAAAAAACTGATCTCTGCTCCAACGAACGACCTTCAGTAAAAGCAACTTTCAAAAGTTTACTAAACGTTAAGCCTCAAGAAGCTGCTCTACCCGCGACAGGGGGGGGGGGGGGGGGGGAAGGGGTGTTAAGTCCAACACATCAACCCGTTCACCCCTCCATCCCCCCTCTACCTCCCCACCCTCACCCCCCACGATCTACGACCAAGACGACGCGCACATACACCGCTGAGTGCCACCTAGCGGGAAAAAAATCAAAACATCAAGCGACCCTTGATTACAAATGACATCGAAGGAACTTTTAATCTTCAGTATAATCCCATCTGACACTCTAGATCCCCTCCCTCCCCGCCCCCACC
>NW_020870858.1:1092026-1112026 GCF_003789085.1 Penaeus vannamei
CCTTCTTGGATTTCCCCAAATAAACAAATAAAGAAAATCAATATAAAAAACTAAATGAAATAGAAGAAAAAATGCAATGAAAATGACGACATTATTAAAGATTATACACATAAGAGAGGAAGCGAAAAGTTAATACCAAAGAATCAACATTAAACGTGAAGATATGAAGATAATTCAAGAGAATATACATATTCACATTTTTTAATGGGGATTACGACAAAATTATGAAGGAAGTAAAGACGCGAAAAAAATACCACGAAAAAAAACAAAAAAAAAAACATAAAGAGGAGAAAAATCGCCGGCTTTCTTATCTGTTTGAAAATTACATTAACATGCAAACTCGGATGAACACAGTAGGCGCCATCGAGAAGGGCGGGGGGGGTGGGGAGAGGGGGTATGGAGGGGGTGGGGAGGGTGCTGTCAGAACGAGTTAATGTAAAATCTTTCTTTTTCCTTCTCTCTCCGTTGTACTGTTGTTGCTCTTTCTGTCGTTTCCTTTTCTGTCGGTCTGTGTGTTTGCCGTCTATTTGTGCCTTTTTCTTTCTGTTTGTCTCTGTTTCTCTTTAATCTTTTGTCCCTTTTTCTTTATGTCTCTCTGTCTATCTGTCTATCTGTCTGTCTCTCTCTTCCTCCCTCTACACCCCCCTCCTCTCTTCTCTCCCTCTCCTCTCTTTTCATTACAAGGTATATCTACTCTTAAAAGTTAATCATACTTTCTTTTTACGTTCTCTCCCTCCCTCCCTCCCTCCTCCCTCCCTCCCTCCCTCTCTCTCTCTCTCTCTCTCTCTCTCTCTCTCTACAACACCACAATATTCATCTTTATCATCACTACATTCATCATCATCACTGCATCAACACCACATTATATTCATCATTATCACCACATCCGTAAAATCGGGATACTGAAAGAGTAATTTCAAACATGGCAAATCTTCTGGTTTTCGAAAATTCCCACCATGACACTTTTTCTTATTTTTCATTTTTTTTTCTTCAAAATTATGGCGACCGTTACTCATTTTCAGTTACGTAAATGCATGGAGACTTCCCTTCTTTTCTTCTCCGTTTCCCCTCATTTTCATATGAATACTGGTGGGTGTGCGGGGTGGAAAAAAGAGGAGCCGAGGGAGGAGGAAGAAGGGGAAGATGAGGAGTATGAGGAGGACGAAGAGGAGTAAAAAGAACAAGAAGAGAACGAGATGAAAAAGGATTACGAATATATATATACATATATATATATATATATATATATATATATATAGATAGATAGATAGATAATCATAAATACATACATACATACATACATACATACATACATACATACATACACACACAAACACACACACACACACACACACATATATGTGTGTGTGTGTGTGTGTGTACATATATACATGTTATATAATACATATATATATATATATATATATATATATTATATATATATATATATATATATATATATATATATATACATATATATATATATATCTCATCTCTCTCTCTCTCTCTCTCTCTCTCTCTCTCTCTCTCTCTCTCTCTCTCTCTCTCTCTCTCTCTCTCTCTCTCTCTCTCTCTATATATATATATATATATATATATATATATATATTATATATATATATATATATATATATATATATATATAATATATACATATATATATATATACACATATATACACATATATATACATACAAATAGATAAATATATAAATATATAATTATATAGATATATATAAAGAGAAAAACTCTTGTACAAGGAAATTTCTTCGTGCGATATCACCTGATCCCTTATCGATCCTATCTTATCTTCTTGCCAGACGACACAGAAGATGCCATTTCGAACAATCACGTACAATCAGGATGGAAGGAAGGCAGAGGAAGGGAAGGAGTAGGAATAGGAGGAAAAGGAGGAAGAAGAGAAGGAGAAGGATGGAGAGGAAGAGGAGAAGGGCGAGGAGGAGGAGGAGGAGGAGGAGGAGGAGGAGGAGGAGGAGGAGGAGGAGGAGAGGAGGAGGAGGAGGAGGAGGAGGAGGAGGAGGAGGCGGCGGCGGAGGAGGAAAAGGAGGATTAGGAGTAGGAGGAGGAAGAAGAAGAAGAAGAAAAAGAAGACGAGAGGAAGAAAGGAAGAACAGATGTAGAAGAAGAGATGGAGAAGACGGCGACGAAGGAGCAGGAGAGGGTAAAGGAGGAGGTAAAGAAGGAGGAGGAAGAGGAAGAGGAGGATCAAGATGAACATGTCCCGTCGAACATTCACGTATAATCTTGCAATTTACTGAAGGATCGGGACGGTTGGAAATGTATACAGAATGAGAGCAACGAGAATAGCAACGATAAGGGTGATAACGATGGAAGTGATCCTGGATAATAAGATACATAGATAGATATAGATATATCATAAATACATACATACATTAAGATATGGTGATTACAGCAATGGTGATAATGATCATTAAAATAATATCAACAATGACAACAAGTCCAATGATGATATTAGCAATACGAACAACAACAAAACAACAAAAATAAGAACCACATTGCAGGTTATAAATGACTGAATATCTTCCCCCACATGATCAACAACAACAAACAAATACAAAAGAGCAACAATCAAAATCCCCCAAAACAAACGAACCCTACCCCAAAATAACAAAAAAAAAATAAACGAAATAGAAATAAACAGATAGAATACAGATAGACTAAAACAAATTCCCAAAGTCCTGCCGCCTCTTCAAACTTCGCAACACGCAGATCACAGTCGCCCAAACGCGGGTGTCAATTGCAACCAGAGGCTCGTCCAACTGAGGCCCCTCCCCACCCACCCACTCACCCGCCCACCCACCCACCCGCACTACCCCCCTCCCCCACATCCATCCACCTAAACACCTCCCCCCTCCCCCTCCCCTCCCATCAACCTCCCCCGCCTCGCATCATCCTCCCATCACACCCTTCCCCCTCCCCCTCCACCTCCCATCAACCTCCCCCCCCCTCACATCCTCCTCCCATCACCCTTCCCCTCCCCCTCCCTCCCATCACCCTTCCCCTCCATCAACCTCCCCCCTCCTTCCATCACCCTTCCCCTCCCCCTCCACCTCACGCCCTTCATTAGGTTGCAAACAGGTGGGCGGCCGCGCAGACACCCCGGACGCCCCTTGAAATTCCGAGCCGCGTTTCATCCTTGTCAGCGCAGCCACTTTCGCCGCAGGATTTGCATACAGGTCTAAAGAGTCGACTGCAACATTTTAGCAGCTATGTTGCAACATTAGGGTAGGGGAGGAGGGGGCGAGGGGAGGAGGAGGGGGCGAGGGGAGGAGGAGGGGGGTAGAAGGAGGTAGGGGGAGAAGGCGAGGGGAGGGGTAGGGGGATAGAAGGAAGTACGGGAGAGGGCGAGGGGAGGGGGAGGGGGAGAGGAAGGGAGGAGGGGAAAAGGGTAGGGAGGAGGGAGACGAGGTAGGGGACAGGGGGAGGGTAACGAAGGTGGAAGGGGGAGAGGAGAGGACGGAAGATAGGAGGAGAAAGGGAGGGTTGAGAAGGGGGGAAGGAGAGGAGAAGGAGGCAGGGGGAAAGAGGGAGGATAAAGGGGTAGGGGGGTAGCGGGTAAAGGGTGTCGGATATCCCCACTTCAACATATCCTCATTTTACTTCTTCTCCCCTATTTGCCCTACTCCCCTTTTCTCCAATTCCGTTTTCTCTAAAGGGGGGACTGGCACGCGTACAAATCTCGGTTTTGCAATACAGGGAAAGGGGAAGAGAGGAAGAGGGAAGAAAAAGAGGGGGAAGGGACAAGAGGAAAAAGAGAAAGGGATATGAGGAGAGGCGGAGGAAGGAAGTATAAGAGAGGGAGAGGTAGGAGATGGAGGAGAGAGACGGCAGTAGGAAGAAAAAGGAGGAAGAAAGAAAAAGGAAGGGAATGGGGAACAGAGAAGTTAGAGAAGTGGGGGTGGGCACAGAGGGAAATATGCAGAATGAGAAAGTGAGCGAACAGGGAAGAGGCAGAGAGATACAGTCGGATAAATAGACAGGCAAGCAGAATGAAGGAGAAAGAAAGGTAGATAGATAGATAGATAGAGAGAGAGAGAGAGAGAGAGAGAGAGAGAGAGAGAGAGAGAGAGAGAGAGAGAGAGAGAGAGAGAGAGAGAGAGAGAGAGAGAGAGAGAGAATAATAATTTGAAGAAAGATCGCGGTAATGATAATATTGAAAATGATACTACTACTACCACTACTACTACTGGTAATGTAGTAATAGTAATAGTAATACCACTGATAATAATGACAATAAAAAACAACAATAACAAATAAGAACACTAAAAACAACGCAACGATACCAACACCATATACAACAAAGAAATAAACATAAACACACACACACAAACACTAAACCCTTAAAGAGCCAACAGAAGACACGACAAACCAACAGCCGACAAGACCAATAAAGTCAGTAGGCCTATCTTCCTGCTGATGTTGCACGCCCACTCCCGCCAAGGGTAAAGATAACATAGGGAAGGCGTGGTTCTTTGCCGCACTGTTCCTCGTGTGTGGTTTGATTGTGCTTTAATTAATTCCCCTGTGCTGATCTATATTAATTGGCCTATCATTATATGCTAATTACAATGGTATTAAGATAATTGTGAGTATCATTATACTTTCACTAACTAGCATTATTACGGTTGCTTTAATTATTATAATTGCCAATGTCATTTTCCCTTTGTTGTCTTCATTACCATCATCGTCATATCATCATCATCTACATCATCATCATCATTATAATCAATATCATCATAACCATCACCTACTCTGTCTTCATCATCATCATCATCATTATAATCAATATCATCATAACCATCACCTACTCTGTCTTCATCATCATCATAATCATCATCTACAACCCATCATCATAATAAACATCACATCATTCTGTCATTTTCCCCTATTTTTCCCTCACATTCCAACCCAAAAGCAATGATTTATGCGAGAATTCCGTCGATAAAAAAAAAACACAAAGGAAAAAATCGCAATTTAATTCAACAGATTATATCAATTTAAATCTCATCACAGGCAACTTACAGACCATAAAAAAAGTTCCATCAGTTAAAAAGGTTCAGTCAATTTGATCAGATAATGCCCTATCATTTTAATTAGATTATGGACAAAAAACGAAAAAAAAATATAATGATGATATTGGAAAATATGGTCAAAGATGATATAGCATATAAACTATTTCAAAAGCCTTCCGTGATAAAAACACCACGCAAAACTTTTTTTTTTATCTGTTCTCTTCAAAACATGTTGAGTCAAGTGAAAAAAAAACACATACCGCATGTTTAATTACAGCAAATTGATATAGCCTGCAAATAATCTCAGCCTTAAATAAATTACAAGATGATACTTAGCATTCTGAAGCGGCCAGATCACGAGTGCACACGTACCTGTAACATAAAAAAAGTGTAAGTTCGCGTAAAGAAAAGAAAAGAAAAGAAAAGAAAAAGACAAAATGTGTATGCATGTGGGGATAGGTAGCTACCTCTGGCTGTCTGTCTTTGTGTCTGTGTCTGCCCGTCCTCTCTCTCTTCTCCCGTATTTATTCTCCCTTCCCTCTCCCTCTCGCCTCCTTTTCTCCCATTACAACCCTTCATCATGAAATCCTAATCGAGGGCAAAAGGGAGCCTCCGCCAACGGGGAACAGACACGCCCACAGACGCAGAGAAAGAACAAGGAGAGGAAAGGGGCGAATCGCCGGCCAAACGCCAATTCAGAATCGAGGAAGCGTTACACGGACCCACACAGCCCTCGTCGTTCCTCTCCCTATCTCCCTTGGGACGCCTTCCCCTCTCCTCTCTCTCCCCCCTACCTCCCCCACCTCCTACCAGCAACCCCCCCTCCTACTTCTCTCTTCCCCCGCTTCACATGCATCCTTTCCATAACTCCTCCCCAACCCCTACCCCTAACCCCCACCCACCAATCCATCTCTCCTCTCCTCCAACTCCCCTTTCCTCCTCTCCCGCTCCTCCCAATATCCAAAACATCGCCCCCCGTCCCTTACCCTCTTACCCACTTCCACCTTCCTCGACCTTCCCCTCCTCCTTACCTCCCTGACCCCCCCGCTCCCTTACCCTACAACCCCGACCCACCTTCTTTCCCCCTCCCCACATCCCCAGCCTCCCCCTCCCGCCTCCCCGCCTCATACTCAATGCAAGAAGAAAATGCCTCCAACTAACGAAACAAACGACCTTACAGATGATGCCATTAGCGGAGGAAACGAGGGGGC
The DNA here is from genome assembly GCF_003789085.1 of Penaeus vannamei. Lineage (NCBI taxonomy): Eukaryota > Metazoa > Arthropoda > Malacostraca > Decapoda > Penaeidae > Penaeus > Penaeus vannamei. The sequence continues at coordinate 1,098,292 of NW_020870858.1, forward strand.
CGCCAGACGTAAAACGCAGCCGGAATGATCTCTTTCCGTCGGTAAAAATAACGACGTGAACGCGTAAATATGGCTGTTGTTAGTGCTGTATCTCTTTCATTACTTCCTCTGTGTGCGATGTATCAAAACAAGAGGGAGAATTAGCGCGCGAAAAGGAACCGGCGATGATTAGAAGGCGCTCCGAGGGACTGCTTCACCCGGCGGAGGACATGAGTTCAAGGGCCGCGGATGAATATCAAAAACCTTGGCTCTCGCCGCTGAGAAGGAATGGCGGTTTTACAACATGGTTATGCGTGAATGATGTGCATGTAGTTATGAATGTATGTGTGTATATGTGTATATGTATATACACCTTATATATTTATACATTCGTAGTGTGTGTGTGTGTGTGTGTGTGTGTGTGTGTGTGTGTGTGTGTGTGTGTGTGTGTGTGTGTGTGTGTGTGTGTGTGTGTGTGTTGTGTGTGTGAGAGAGAGAGAGAGAGAGAGAAGAGAGAGAGAGAGAGAGAGAGAGAGAGAGAGGAAGAGAGAGAGAGAGAGGAGAGGAGAGAGAGAGAGAGAGAGCGAGAGAGCGAGAGAGAGAGAGAGAGAGATGTAATATCTAATATATGTGTGTATATACAAATATAGTATATATATATATTATATATATATATATATATATATATATAATACATACTATATAATATTATATATATATATAGTATATAAATTATATATCATTATATATATATATATACACATAAATATATAGCAATATGATATGTATACTATATATATATATATATATATATATAGTATATATATATATATATATAATATATATATTATTATTATAATATAATATATTATAATATTATAATATATATATATATTATTACATTAATATTATATAATATATATCCATATTAAAAATTATAAATATAAACTTTATATGTCAATTAGTAATAATCATAATGTATATAATCTTATATATAATAAGTCAAAAGCACAACTCTTAATATAATTGAACACTCGTCCTCATGAAATATTTGCCGACATTCCTAGGTACACACGCAGATACACACATACACCCCCGGAAAATAAAAGAAAGTAAACAACATACATTCGACTGCTCTTAACTCTTTCAAAAGTGTGAAAATATAAGAGACAGTTTCTCTCATGTATATTTGCCGCTTCTCCTTTGTACGGATGCAAGCGTAACAGCTAAAGAGCGATCATGACCCTGGTTTTTTCAATCAGTAATTATAGTTCGGGTCAATGTACATATGAATTTTATGTATGGTTTGCAGTGTATGTATGCATGTACGTAGCATGTATGTAGCTAGTTAGAGGTAGACAGATAAATAGATATTAGACAGGCCAGAGAAGGAGAGGAGAGAGTAATAACCGACAGAGGAGCCTAGAAATCGGAACGAGAAATCGAGAGCGCGAGCAGACATCCACAGAGGAGTCCCAGCATTAGCATCAATATCCTCGCAGCATCCTAAACCCAGAGATGGAGGATCTCCGCCCGCCACAAGGAGCCCCGATTCCCAAAGAAACGACGGCTTGATGTTGTGAGACGTGTGTTTCTCAGGCAATAAGCGCTACCCCGTTGACGGAGAAAGAGATGGAGAGAAAGAGGAGAGGGAGGGAGAAGGGATGTAAAGGGAGATGGTGGGAGAGACAGGGAAGGAAGGAGTGGGAGAAGGAGGGAGGGAGGGAGAGGGAGAGGAGAGTGGGAGAGTGGAGAGAGGGAGAGAGGGAGACAAGGAGAGAGGAGAGAAGGAGAGAGAGAGAGAGAGAGAGAGAGAGAGAGAGAGAGAGAGAGAGAGAGAGAGAGAGAGAGAGAGAGAGAGAAGAGAGAGATAGAGAGAGAGAGAGAGAGAGAGAGAGAGAGAGAGAGAGAGAGAGAGAGAAGAGAGAGAAGAGAGAGAGAGAGAGAGAGAGAGAGAGAGAGAGGAGAGAGGTAGAGAGAGAGAGAGATAAAAAGTCCCTACATTGAATCGAGCAGAAGATGGGCTTAGATTGAAAAGGCAACGGGTAGGGGGGGTGGGAGGTAAGAGTAGGAGGGAAAGGAAGAAAAGAGATAAAAGGCAAGGAGGAAAGGGAAAGGGAAAGGGCGCGTGGGGGGTGGGGGGAGAAGGAATTAGAGGATGAGATGCAATATAAAAATGGGGGGGGAAGGGGAGTGAGGGAAGACGAGAAAAAAAAGAAGGGAGAAAAGAGAAAAAAGACAACGTAAAAAAAGGAGAGAGAGGGAGAGGAGGGAAGGAAAGAGAAGGGGAGAAGGGAGAGTGAAGAGAGGAGAGCAGAGCCGCCATGGTCTGATCTGGCAGCCTCCGAATCAAAGGGAGACCGAGCAGTTCATACGTCATTGATTACGGACCGCGAGGGAGAGGATCTGCTCTGGAGGGACGGCTCGGCTCGGGGTTCCATGACAGGTGTGAGGAGGAGGTGAAGAGGGAAAGGAGGAGGGAGAGGGAGGGATAGAGTAACGGGGAGGGGATAGAGCAAGGGAGGGAGGGGGATGGAGGGATGGAGGAGGAGAAAGGGAGGGAGGAGGGATGGATGGCGAGGAGGGAGGGAGGAGGAGGGATGGGAGAGGGAATGGAGGGGGAGGCAGGAAGGAGGGGGGAAAAGGGAAGAACAGAAGGAAGGGAGGGAGGCGAGGAAGAGAAAGAAAGGAAGGAAGAGGAACAGGGAAAGGAGAGAGGGAAGGAGGGGATGAGGAGGAGAGGGAAGATTAGGGGGAGGAAGGGGAAAGCGGAGCAGGATCGGCGGAAAGAGACGTGAGGGGGGGGAGTGGGGAAGGAGACTGAAAAGAGGAAAAGGATAGAGAAAGAGAGAGGAAGGGGGAAGAAGACAGAAAGGAGGAGGAATAAGATCCAGGGGAGAAAGAAGAAGAAAGAAGAAGAAGAAGAAAAGAAGAAGAAGAAGAGAAGGAAGAAGAAGAGAAGAGAAAAGAAGAAAAGAAAGAGAGAGAGAGGAGAGAGGAGAAGAGAAGAGAGAGAGAGAGAGAGAGAGAGAGAGGAGAAGAGAGAGGAGAGGAGAGAGAGAGAGGAATGAGAGAGAGAGAGAAAGCCGAGAGAGAGCGAGCAGAGAGACAGAGAGAGAGAGAGAACAGGCGTGTACGTGAAAGCGTGGTGTTAACTGACCAGAACTTTACAGTATCGAAAAACTTCTGCCTTTAGCGGGACAGACGGTTAGTGAGGCAACGTATTCAGGTTCAAAAATCACGTAAAACAAGTAAATACGAGACGCAAATGTCCCTTAACCTTGAAATAAACAAATGGGAAAACACAAATTAATACATATGAATAATAAAAAAAAAAAACACGGCTAAAACACTCGCACCAGAAACAGCAAGGGACGTAGCGCGAGCGAGATTCCCTTATAAGTAAAACCCAGGAAATAGGTGGGGCAAATCCCAGTGGCAGTGAGCCCTAATGCAATTTGACAGTGTTGATTGTCTGCGCGCCCTGTTGCACCCCTGTTCCGGGTCCTGGCTGGTACTCCGAGTCCCCCAAAATTGTTGGTTCCATTACTTCCTATCTGCTTCCCCCTTCTCTCCCTCCCTCGTTCCCCAACAACGTCGACGTCCCTACTCCTTCCCTACCTAACTCCGTTCTACTGCTGCCAGTGAATTCGCAATTCCAGTTTCGAGCAAAGCAGAGTGAATTTCACTAGTTTCGACTCTCTGTCTCTCTCTCTCTCTCTCTTTCTCTCTTTCATCATTCCATCTCTCTCCCTCTCCCCCCCCCCCCCATCCCTTCTCTTCACAAGTTTATGCGGGGTGCAAAAAATCCACACCAAACTCTCCCTTTCCCGGAGTCATAAACCATCTTACTCCCCTTCCAGCAGACGTCGAGGCCATTTCACACTCAGGTTTACACGTGAAAATCTACGGCTTCGCAACCCAAAATTCAACTATTCCAAACCTCGTTCGAGTCGCGAGTGAAAGGAGGGTGTGGAAGAAAGAAGGCAAACGAAGGGAGGGCAGGGGCCAAAGAGGAAACGGAAAAGGTGGGAAAAGCGCGAGAAAGGGAGAGGGAGTTGAGCAAGACATATGAGCGGTGATGTTTACTCCCCAAACCTTTCCTCCCCCCCAAAAAAAAGACCCTTTTCTTGGCACGTGAATTTTCCCAAAACATATGAGAGTCCAAGACAGGTGATCAATGACCACTCTTATCCTGGCACCTCAGGACCGCTACGCCCCTTCTGACACCACCACCGCCGAAAGGAAACCGGCCGCCGTCATCACCAACGACACGCCGCAGTTGTCCTCATCACCACCGCCACCACTCCATCGTGGTTGCCATGACGACCGTAAGCATCGCCACATTCGTCGCTCGAAACGCAAGCACCAGAACATGAAACGCGGAGAATTTCCAGGAATGCCATCTCGAATTTCGAAAAAAAAAAAAAAAAAGAAAAAAAACTACATAATACTGCAACTCTTACTAAAACAAAGACGGAAGAAAAATACGACGAAAAAGAACACGAAATTCAAAAGAGGAATATAAGTATAAAGAACATGCAACATTTCAAAATGCTAATGATGAAAGCAGCAGCAGCAACAGCAACAGCAACAACACTAAGAATCTGAGACGTTCTGAGAAAGGGCCATCATGCAAATTAACTCCTGAAGTGCAGTAGAATTAACTGCTTAAAAGGATGTGGTTTATATGATTAACGAAGAGGACAGGGGCGGGGGAGGAAGGGGGAGAGGAGGAGAGAAATAGAGTGGTGAAAGCTAGAGAGAGGAAAGAGAAGTCAGGGGAAGATGATGCAAAGTAAGAGAAAGATAAAGAAAGTGGGATGAAGAAGAAAGATAAGAAGTATATACAGATAAGATTCACTGGAGTGGTGAATGGCAGAGGGGGGAAAGAATTTAAAATATAAATATATAATTAATATAATAATATAAAATATTAATAATGTTACTTATAATTTTTCTATTTAAAATTTATATTTTATCTTATATAAGATAAGTGCTAGTGAGGAAAGGGAGAGCCGCTGGCGGGAAAAACATGAAATAAGGTGAGGGGATGATCAGGAAGTGTTTCCTATATGCATGAGGAATGATAGGAGGCAGGAAAAATTATGTGAAATTTTGAGCAAAAGGAACAACGACACAAGCAAATTTGGGAAATGTACGATGAGGAATAAAAATACCAAACGCATACAGGCCTGCCCACGTGCAAAAAAAACGCATCAACAGAAATAAGCAAAACGTAGATAAAAAGGCCTGAGAACTACGAAAAACCCCCTTGTAGGGAAGGCCATAACGGAAAAGCACCGCAGATAAGGAACATGTTGAAGGATGCCACAGCAAAAATATGACTAAAGCATCGAAAAACGAGAGACATGCTCGACACCATAGGATACTCGAACCGAAAGGGCCGAAGGAAAAAAAGCAAGAGAGAGTCAGAAGCGACAAACCAACAAAAACCAGATGAGAGACTTCCATCGGCAGCAGATATCTCGCAAAGCGGCCGATACAGCAAGGAGACCAGATATGGGGCAAGAAGGCTGGAACGCCTCACGCTTACACCAAATACCTCACGCCCGAAAGGACACCATGATAGGAGCAGATGCGTTTATACTCTAACTACGTAGCATTAAAACGAGCATGGAACAGACGCAGACATACTCTGACAAGGGCTCGACTGTTCTGCGGCTCTGCACCAGCCCTGAGTCACACGGGGTACCGCGTATCGAATGAATGGTGTTGCGAAACCGGATTAAACAGGAGCCAGTCTGGAGGGAGGGTCACTGCGGCTCGATCACCATCACTTTCACTATTTGGCAAAAAAAATTAATGAAGTGACTGCAAGGCAATCGACGACTGCGGAAGTAGGTGTAGAACCCACCTATTGTCCTTACAAGCACTCCTCGCATGTGACACTTCACCAATCCGTATCACAGTACTTACTGGAAATCTACATGCCTCTTAACGCAACAGCCCCACTAACCTCCTTAAAACCGAAGACGTCAAGACTTCGAGGGCTTATCAGAGGACCAGGACGAGCCGTGCGACGGGGGGTGCGCAGAGCGACGTGCGTCGACGTACAAGACGGAATAGCCTGTAGGCGCTTGCAAAAAGGTAACTGGGTGAGATAAGCTCAAATAGGACATCGACCGGCTCAATACTCCTATCCAACGGAAGAAAACCCTAGATAGAGACATCAAAAGCCTCTGACTACCGAAAAACACACTTACCAGAGCGGTAGTCTCGAGTGCTGGACAATGAGATTGGAACGGTTTACTCAATGAAGATATGCAAAGAAACATCCAAATAAGAACGAAAAACGACAAAACTGTAAAACAAGCATGATACCGCACAAGGATACGAACGAGGGCCAAACGACGCGTGAAAAGGAACCTGACCACTTTTAAAGCGCGTTACACTCAACCAAGAAGAGGAAGAACTCCCAAGAGACATATGCTGCTAAGCATTATAAAGAGAAAACGCGTGCGAGATAAAGAAATCGTGGGAAAAGAGGGAAACAGAGCTCGATGGGCCGTTAGATGTTGAGGAAGAGAAGCTCAAGCAGGGGCAGGATGCGCGGAGGACTGGATTTCATGATACTGACGCGAGGCGGACGGGGAGGGACTGCGTAAAAGTAAGGGGAGGGACTGGTAAGAGCTAAGGAACGGGGACTCGATAAACATAGAAGTCGAGGGAGCGCGACAGGGAGCCGCTGGTGTTAACGGTAAGGAGGGACTGACGTAAAGTGCTGACGAGCGAGGGCTAGCTAGGAGGGCACCTGGATTCCAAAGTGAGACAGGGCAGGGAGGGCCTTGGGGGGGGCTTAAAGAACGAAGCGAAGGGCTAGCATGGTTGATGGAACACTCCGCGCTGTCAAATAACAAATAAAGGAGAAGTGACTTAGTAGTTAATAGTAAGGGAGGAAGGAAGGGGGACTAGCGTAACAGTGAGGTGAACCACTACCTGGAGGACCACAAGTTAAAATTAAAGGAGAAACTGGGCACGTCGGGCCGACTTACCCCCCCAAACCGAATGGTCAGACGTCAGAGACTAAGCACTGATTAGTGAGAACTCACAGGATGCCTGTCGTGAACGAGGTTCGTGCGATAGCTTAGATTACCGTATCTTAGTTCCTGAGAGGGACGTCAATCTCCGCCCCCCACCCGATCAGACCCCCACTCACCACCCACCCCCATCAGCCCTCCATAAACCCGCATCTAACTACAAGTGCATTAAGGCCTCTCCGCATTTTAGCGTTCCCGGTTCTCTGATCTCTGTGTCGTACTAGACGCGCTGGCCCGGTCCACTGGTGCTCCCTGTAGGGGGCCAGACGCACCACTCCATGGGGCGGGCGCAGCGGTGGTAAGTCAATACAGAAAAGACGGGTTAAAAGCTAGTCTCAACTTGGCTGAGAAAAAAAGAAACTTGGGACATCAGATATTGGAATGACGAGGAAGAAGAGCCATAGGCAAGGATTGGTGATGGCGGTAAGCGGAGGGGAGGGACGGCAACGGATGCCGGCTGCCACGATCTCCCCGAGGCGCATGAGGGGACACACAGATGCGAGAAATGACCGATCGTACTAGATTGGGATTGTCTTCCACCTTTACCCGAGGGTGTAGAATGGTAAAAAAAAACGAAAAAAAAAAACGGAAATGCAAGACAGCGTCAGAAGGAAAAGCGCGGTAGAAGCAGACGTGGAGGCACAAACCGCGGAAGTCGAATGAACATGTACAAACAAAGAGTCATACGAAGAAGGAGATAGATATAGATATAAAAATAGATAGACAGACAGACGTAGATAGACAGGGACTAGACAGAGATAGAGTGGAGAGAAGAAAATGGGATTAGAAAAAAATAATCAAAATCAAAGCCTGAAAAGAACAAGCAAAAGAAAACGAACAAAATGCCACAGAAACGCCGCCCCCACCCAGCCCACCCCACCCCCTAAAAAAAGAGAATTAAAAGAAGAAAAAGAAAGCAACCAAAACATTATCACCCCAAAATGTCCTCAGCCAAAAACCACCCCCAAAACCCCAAGTTAGACACAGAACTGCCGCCCACAAATCACCAACCCTTGTCTCCAACCAAAGAAATTCTCAACACGCTGCTGACACATCGAAAGTGCCACACTCAGTCGGAAGCTTTCATTTGCATATAAACTTCTATAGCAATAAATGGTCATGTGATCACGCACTCCTTCTTTCCTAATGGAAAAAGCGGTATGTGTAATAACAATAACAAGGCCAATGCCGTAAAATCGGATGGACGTCGCCTCCTCAGGCATGCCGGAATTTGACACCCACTCACAAGCAAATACGGCCAAACAGACATCTAAAAACCTTTCCACCCGATGCTAGAAAAATCGACGTGCACCGGCACGAGCCCGAGATCTGCACAGACTCGCCGGTCCTTCCCGCATTTAATGCTTGCACCCAGGATATAGTAGTCAGTAGTCAGTAGTAGTAGTAGTAGTAGTATAGTAGTTTAGTAGTCAGGTAGTAGTAGTCAGCAATTCTAGTAGCTTAGTAATCAGTAGTAGTAGACTAGTAAGAAGAAGAAAGAAAGTGATTAGAAGAACGAGGTAAAACTAGCCGTTCACAGCGCGTAGACGATTAGATTAGATAGAACTCGAGCCGTCAGAACTTAGTTTAAAGCATAACCGGTGAGAGAACCGGCAACAACAAGTCCAGCTAGAAGTCAAGGACACATGAATACCTAATATGAGCCTAAATAATAGATAAAGCGGTAGACTGGAATAACCAATTATGATAACTCGGATAGAACACAACAACTACTACTACCGAAGAAACGAGCTCATCAACCAATTAAGATTACTCCGATCACATCGCACATAATAAGTAATAATTACTATTACGAATAACAAAACAAAAACATTAGATCGTAATTAGTAACTTCAGTACATAAGAACATATTCATGTATTAAATTAACTTGTTCAAATCCGCAAACAGCAATAAATAATAATTAATACATCAATGAATAATTTAACAATAATAATATATAATTAATAATAAATACCATAATAATAATTAATAATAATAATAACTTAATTATAAATAAATGTCAGATAAAGTAATACGATCATAATAATAGTATAATAATAATAAAATTCAATTCATTATTAATCTTATTATCATTAACTACTCAATAATCAACAAAGCCGATTAATACCGAGCTCAAGCAACGTAAAAATATAAATCATAGCAATTATCATATAAATTAATCTAATAATGTAATAATCACATATATTGTTATAATAATAATCAATATACAATTAATCAAATTAAATGAGCAACAGTACTCAGGAGACTTAAATCAATACAGACACCAAATACACACTACACTATGCACGCCACCAACATTGATAAACACTTCCCTATAACAATATCATTTGTGCTAGATGAAACAAAGCACCTCATATGATAGTACAATAAAAATCTAATTGACAACTATAAATACATATCCGTATGATTACGATAACAAAGTAATAATGGAAGGTACAGCTAGACTACTCGGAAAGCAACAGGAGCTATATAATAACGCCAACGCAGCGAATATTAAAAACCTTTAATATTTCAAGAGTCAGAAATTCCAAATGCAACAATACATTTGATAATGAGTCAATATGTCTGTGATACTTCCTTGCAAGTGGCAACTCGACCCACATGCCTTGCAGCCTAAAGACAAAAGAAGCAGGCAACGAGTGCATGAAGACAGACAAAGAAGAAGAAGAATGGAGGAGAAACAAGAGACATGCAAGAGAAGCCCCAAAAAGAAAGAAAAGAGAGAAAAAAAAACAACAAATGTCATATATACATATATTTTTTCCTTTTTTTTTCTTTATTTTTTTTTTTTTTGTATTTCTCACCCTTTCAGATTTCAGATTCATAACCCACGGACACACCTATTCGGCAAGCAAAACGTGGTTAAAAACCAACATCCCCATCGTTAACTGTAAATCAAATTATGCATCTCCCGCTCGCTCAACAGATTCCTTCACTCTCTTACGTCCAGCACATCCTTTGCCGACATCTCCATCCCACCCAATACACTCACGCTCACCGCCTACTATCCTCCTTCCCCTTCGGCTCCTCTGTTTCCTATTCCAGGCAGCCTCGCTCCCCAGTTCCTTCACGTCCCCGTATACCCACATCGAATCCGCCATGGCTTCCCTCCCGTCACTCCGCAGCTGCCATCTTCCCTCCTCGCTCTATCCTACTACCACTTCCTCCACTCCTGCCCTCCTCCTCCGCCTCCTTCCCTGCTTCTTTCTTCATTCTTTCTTCTCGCTTTCCTCTTCTTCCTTCTATTTCTTCTCTTCTTCTTCTTCTTCTTCATTCTTCCTCCTCCTTCCCGCCCTGGGTCATACACAGCCACTGACAAAAAGAAATCTATATTGAGCACATACCCAGCGTCTTCCTTTCCGTCTTTATCATTTCTTTTGCACAATTTTTTATCACTCGGGGCACCCTTTCTCTCCCCTATCCTCCCCTTTAATCCCATAAGTTTCCTCGCCCCCCGCTCTTTTCTTTCGTCTACGCCTCCCTCCTACAACGTCGTTTGTCCGCATCGCCCACGCTCCCCATACGTCCCTTCCCTCCTTTTCCTTCCCTTCCTGCTTTCCACCTTTTTTCCTACTCTTTCTTCTCCCTCTCTCGTTCCTCCTCACACCCTCCCCCCCACCTAATAATCTAAGCCCCCACCGTTCGACCCCAGCATGCCTCCCCTCTCCATCTTCCTTCTCCTTCCCTCACCTTCCTTACCCACAACACACATACCAAAACCTCAACCCCCTCCATCTTCCACCTCCACTCCTTCCCTCCTCCCACACATTACCCCAAAACCCCCTGTTCCCTCCTTTTCCTCCCCACTCTCTTTTCCCTATCCTCTCTACACCCGCTTATCCTCCTCCCTCCCCAACTCACCTAAACCCCACCCACCTCCCTCTCCCCCCACCTCCCCTTTAAACCCACCCACCTCCCTCTCCCCCCCCTCCCCTAAACCCCCCCACCTCCTTTCCCCCACCTCCCCTCCCCCCACTCCCCTCTCCCCCCACCTCCCCTAAACCCCCCACCTCCCTCCTCCCCACTCCCCTAAACCCCCCCCCACCTCCTTCTCCCCCTACCTCCCCTACCCCCACCTCCCTCTCCCCCCCCCACCTCCCGGGGCCATCTCGCTTCAAGTGGGCAATTGCACGTTTTAACATTCGCGTCAGGGCCGGCGGTCGGTTCCGTGTGCCTCCGGGGGGTCTTCCGGCCAACACCTTTTCAATTTCCAACAGCCTTCGACCCTTTGGCCTCTCCCTCCTCACTGCGACCTCTCTTCCCCCCCAACCCCACCCCCCACCCCACCCCTCATCCCTCCCTCGCATTACATCCACCGAACATCCATCTTCTCACTTTCCCCATTAACCCTTCATTCGGATATCCTCTTTCCTTCCATTTGCCCTTCTATCCAAGGTCATTCTTCCATTCACTCTTCTTTCTAATATATCTCTATTTCCTTCCATTAACCCTCTTAATCGAATATGCAAATTTTCACTCCCACTAGCCTCTCTATTACCCCTCCCCCCCATAATTACCCCTTCTATCTATTACCCCCCCTCCCCCCTTCCTTCTACATCCAACAACCTCTTAAGATATCCATCCCGGTCACCCCACCCCCTCCTCCCCCCTCCCTTCTTGACCCCCGATCTTATACACGACAACAACCCCTTCCGAGTCTCGCTTTAGTGCCCTTTGGACCTCCTCTTCCCCTCTTGTTTCCCCTCCCCCTCCCCTCCCCCTCCCTCCCTCCTCCCTCCCTTCTCCCTTTCCTCCCCTTCCTCCCTTAACGCCTCCTCCCTCCCCTCTCCCCTTGCCCGCCTCCCCTCTCCCCTTCCCCTCTCCCATTTCCCCTTCCTCCCCCCGCTCCCCTTGCCCTTCCCCTTCTCCCTCCCCTCCCTTTCCCTCTCCCTCTCCCCTTTTCCCCCTCCTCCCTGAGTTGCAAAGTGGGTCAGTAGTAGACGTGGATGTAGCCATAAATCTAGCGATGAAGAGAAAAGAGGGAAGAGAGGAAGAGAGGAGGAGGAGGAGGAGGGAGAAAAAGATGATGATGATGAGGAGGAGGAGGGAAAAGAGGAGGAGGAGGAAGAAGAAGAAGAGAGTAAGAGGAGGAGGAGGGAAAAGAGGAGGTAGAAGAAGAGGTGTAGGAGAGGAGGAGGAGAAGAAAAGGAAGAATGAGACGAGGAAGAAAGGAGGAGAAGAAGAGGAGCAGTGAGAACGGGGGACGAATGAAGACAGCAGAGAGGAGAAAGGAGACAAGAGCGAAAATGTAAAAGAGAAGACTAAGAAAGAAAGAAACAGAGAGACAAGAGGAAAGAGGAAGACCCAGAAAAAGAGACGACAAAAAAATAGGAGAAAATGAGGGCAAAGGCGACACGGCAAAGGAATGGGCCCGGAACAGCCGCATCCGCATCCGCTCTCGATCATCCAGAATCCGCTTCGATCATCCGCAGCCTTGCATTCCGCGATCTCCGCTCGAGAAATCTGGCGATTCTGTCCTTTTCCTCCTCTCTCAGATTCGAATGGGTTTTCGGGCCAGTGAGCGTGAAGACAATTAAACAGCAAAGGAAATAAAACGTAAAACGAATGAGAATAATGCAAACCAACCGAAAGTCAAGAGAAAGTAAAATGCACCAAGATATATATTGAAACTTATTTACGCACACAAACATAAAATATTCATGTGCACGCATATTTTCTCTCTCCTTCCCCCTCTTTTTCTTTTATACTGCTTTTCTTTACTATTCTTTCTCTCTTTCTCTCTCTCTCTCTCTCTCTCTCTCTCTCTCTCTCTCTCTCTCTCTCTCTCTCTCTCATTCTCTCTCTCTCTCTCTCTCTCTCTCTCTCTCTCTCTCTCTCTCTCTTCTCTCCCTCCCTCATTCCTTCCTTCCCTGTCTCTCTCTCTTCCTCTCTTTCCACAGACATAAACAAATAGCCAGACTGATAAAAATAAATAAACAGATAAATTGATAGATACATACATAAACATAAAAACAGATATTTCCCTCCACAGATGTACAAACACACAACACAAAAACATTTAAAAAAATCACAACCCTCAACAAACCTCCAAAAAGGAAAGAAAAAATCGCAGTAATATATAATATCTCTAACTTGATTTTCGATCCTCCTTCCTAAACCCCCCTCTCTTCCCTCCACTCCTTAACCCCTTCCTCCCTCTTCTCCCTCCCTTCTTCCTCCCTCCTCCCTCCTCTTCTTCCCTCCCTCCACCTCCCCCTCTTCTCCCTCCCTCTCCACCCTCCTCCTTCCTCTCCCTCTCTCCCACTCTCCCTCTCCTAAACCTCCCCTTCTCCCTCCCTCCTCTTCTCCCTCTCTCTTTTTCCCAACCTCTCTCCCTCCCTCTCCTAAACTCCTCTCCCCCCTCTCCACCCTCCTCTTTTCCCTCTCTCTCCTAACCCCCCTCCTTCTCCCCCCCCCTTCTTCCCTTCCTCCCTCTCTTCCTAAACCCCCCAATCCTATCCTCCCTCCCTCCCCACCTCCCCTCGCTGAAAATGCAGCGGCCGTGCGAGTTGCTTCGAGATATCTTATTAAAGTCATATTTGCGATAATTTGCGATATAAAATGGAATTCAAGCTGTGTTAGAATGACTACTTTAAGAATAGCATTAAATTTATAGTTTCCTTTAGATTATTCGTATTTGTTATTTTGTGATTATTAGGAATACTACTCTAAA
>NW_020870858.1:1117026-1124526 GCF_003789085.1 Penaeus vannamei
GCGGAGGAAGTCCATAATTCGTTCCAGTCCGATGCATTTCGGATCCGGGGAAGATGGCAATGATAATAATAGCCCTTCCTTCCGCCTGCCTTGGCACAGCTATCTGTCTATTATCTATCGAGATGATGATGATGATGATTGATGATGATGAAAGTATGATGATGATGATGATGATAATGATGATGATGATGATGATGAAGTAATGATGATGATATGAATGATGATGTAATGATGATGATGAATAAGTAATGATGATAATAATGATGATGATGATAAGTAATAATGATGATGAGGATGATAAAAGTAATAATGATGATGATGATAATAATAATAATAACAACTAAAATAACAATTATGATAGTAATGATAATTATACAATAGTAGTAATGTTAATAATTATAAAACATTAATAATAAGAATAATAATAATATCGATAATAATAATGGCAATAATAATAATAATAATAATAATAATAATAATAATAATCATAATCATAACAATAAAAAATAATCAATATTATTATTATCATCATTATCAATACTATCATTACAAGCAATGATACAGATACCAATCATAACAACAGTAAAAATTACATACATATACATGAAAAAAATAAAAATAAGAGTACAGATAAAAAAATAAATAAATAAAAAATAAATAAAAAAAAAGAAAGAAAAAAATCACAGTAAAAATTACATACATATACATGAAAAAATAAAAATAAAAATAAGAGTACCGATCTAAAAAAATAAAACAAATAATAAATAAATAAAAAAGAAAGAAAAAAAAATCACAGTAAAAATTACATACATATACATGAAAAAAATAAAAATAAGAGTACAGATCTAAAAAATAAAACAAATAAATAAATAAATAAAAAAAGAAAGAAAAAAAAAATCACGAAACAAAAGACGGCCGCCGCGCGCCTTACAGAAGCGCCATCTAACTTTTTAAGCGCATTTTTTCCGGGTGATTTCCCCGAGTTTTATGGGTCGTGACGTCACGGAAACGAACATCCGTCGTTAACGTTAAGTGCGCGCGTTTATCTCCTCGGGACACTTGTAATGTGCGTGAGGGCGCGCGCGTGAGAGGGCGTGCGTGTGCGGGTGCGTGTGGAGGGCAGCCTGCTTGCGGTTTTTTGTTTCTTTGTTTGTTTGTTTTTCTTAAAGTGAGGGGAGAGGGGGGAGGAGGTTCAGAGTGGGTGATGCGAGGTGAAGGAGGTTGAGGGAGGGAGGGAGGGCATGGGAGGGGGATGAGAGAGGGGGAGGAAAGGGAGAGTGGAGAGATACAAGGGGGTGGGGGAGAGGGAGGGGGAGGGGAAGAGGGAGAGAGCGAAGAGAGAGAAAAGGGGTGGGGGAGACAAGACAGTCAAACAAACATAGCCATAACGAAAGATTTATATTAAAAAAATACATAAATAACAGTGGCAAAACCACAACATCCTTCCCCCGTTCCTGTTGCACTGTTGCACACCCAGTATTGCATCGACGTTGCACAGCTTTCTATCAGGAGCTTCATACTGAACCAGCCAGGGAATAAATCGGATTTCTTGACCAACCTTTTACACGAAGACATAAAAAAAACAGGAAAGAGGAAGAAAATAAAACCATAACCAAGAAAAATCCAAATTTAACAAAACAAGACACGAACAAACAAAAATAAGTACCAAGTCGGATTTCTTGACCAACCTTTTACACGAAGACATAAAAAAGAAAGAGAGAGAGGGAGAAAGGAAGTAAACAAAAATAACCACAGTAAAGGAAACGCAAATAAAAGCCAAACCCAACGAAACAAGACAAACAAACAAACAAAAAAGTACCAAGCCTCCCGAGTATGACCTCCTCCTCCTTTTTGTTCCCGATTCTCTCTCAAAGATTGAAGTTCAGTGCAATATAAAGTCACTCGTCTTTCTTCTTCTTCTTTTCTTCTTCTTTTCTTCTTTTTTTTCTTTTGAAGTTCGAATCTCCGCCACTGTAACGCTCCGGTTCCCCGCCCAAAAATCGCCCAGAGATTAATGCGGGCGTAAATGTGTACATGCGGCTGGGTTTTTGGGCGTGGGCGCTCGGGCGTGTTGGGGTTCCTTTCTTTGACGGACTGGCTCTATCCCATTCCCTTCTATGTCTTTTCTCCTTATCTTTTTCCTTCTGTACATAAAACATACGTATATGCTCGTATATATAAACAATATATGTATGTATGTATGTATGCAAATGCATACATATATGATGCTTGCATATACATAATCTCTCTCCTCCCCCTCCTTCCCTCCTTCCCTCTTCTCTCCTCTCTCTCTCTCTCTCTCTCTCTTCTCTCTCTCTTCCTCTCTCTCTCTCTCTCTCTCTCTCTCTCTCTCTCTCTCTCCTCTCTCTCTCTCTCTCTCCTCTCTTCCTCTCCTCCCTCCCTCCCTCCCTCCCTCCCTCCCTCCTTCCCTTCCTCCCTCCCTTCCTCCCTCCCCTTCCTCCCCTCCCTCCCTCCTTTTCTTCCCTCCCTCCTCCTCCCTCCCTCCCTCCCCTCCCTCCCTCCTCTCCTCCCTCCCCTCCCTCCCTCCCCCTCCTCCGTAGCTAAATCCACGCAGCGTTCAAGAAGACTGGCGGCCAAAGAAAGCGTCTGGAGCTGTCTAATACGCACGTCCAAGATGGCGTGAAATTTGCAATTTGCTCCTTTTCTGGACGATGGCCTTTTTTTCAGGGGTGAGGGGGGGGGGGGGAGAGGGAGAGGGGTAAGGGGTAAGGGGTGAGGGGTGAGGGGGAGTGGGGAGAGGGGAGAGGGGCAAAGGGGTGAGGGTAAGGGGTGAGGGGTGAGGGGTGAGGGGAGAGGGGAGGGTAGGCAGGGAATGGGGGTCCTGGGGGGTAAATTTCGTGTGAGCAAAACCCTTGCTAATACCCTGATATGCACGAGGGTTGCGAGGGCGAGTGCGAAAATGAGTGGGGTGGGCGAGGCTCAGACGCTGGCGACTATGAGGTTGAGGCGAGGCATTCCGGGACGAGTTGAAGGGTGTCTATTCTCTATCCAGTGGGTCTGTTCCTACACTTCCCCTTTCCCCTCACTTACTTCCCTCCCTATACCTAACTCTCCCCTTCCTCTTTTATTTTCTAATTCCCTCTCCTCTCCTATCTTCTCTTCTCTTCCCTTCTCTTTCTTTTTCTAATTCCTCTCCCTCATCTCTTCTCTTTCTCTTCCTTTCCCACTCTTCTCTTGAATCCCTCTCCTCCTATCTTCATTTCCTTCCCACCTCCTCTATTTTTGAATTCCCTTTCCCCTCCTCTCTTCTCTTCCTCTTTCTTCCCCCCTTCCTCTATTTTTGAACTCCCTCTCCCCTCCCTTCTTCTCTTCCTCCGCTTCCTTATTCACATTATATTCAGGTAATCTGCATTGTTTTGTTGATGAACATGTCCACTAAAAAGAGAAGAAAAAAGAATACAACACAAATAGAAAGTAAAAATAAAAAGGACGGACTGCGGAGTAATTTCCTAGAAGCTGAAACAGACAATAAACCGCCTAAACCGGAGACAATACCGAATCAAAATGGTCCTCATCCGCACGGCAGATTTTCGCAACACACAATCCGCTAATCCACACTTACGAACATCCACGTCCTTCGCTCCCAATCTCCCTCGCAATCGCAATCCCTATTCATCCCCGGCCATGTACCTAATCTTCATAATCCTCCGTTATGAAATGATAATCCCCCAAAGGCAGCGTTTGCACCTCCATAAACAACGACAACAACGTGACACGGGAACTTAAACCTCACCCAATCAACCTAATCATCTGTGCGACCTCCCGACGACGTCCTCTGGCCACGCCCAATCGGAGACAGTCACGCCCACACTGGCACCGTCTAGACAAGGCTGTTCGCCCACGACTCTCGATCGCCTTTGTGACCCCCCCCTTTCGCGCCGTCTCCCGCGATGGAAGTGAACAGCTGACACACAATACTCCCAGCGCTCGTATTTTTCGAGAGAGAATCGAAGGTGTTTTTTCGCGTGTCTTCGGAGCCGTGCAAACACCCGAGTACATTGCACAGCATTTGAGAAGGCCTCTTAATGCACGAGACGTAGGTATAAATCACATACACACAAAAATCATCTTGATAGAAATGTATGAGGTATTTTAATTATCTGGTCAACAAAAACGATCATTTATGAGGTATTTCAATCATGCTTCTTGTTAAAAAACAGATTTAAACAACAGGCCAGCTAATAGAAAGTGGCATGTCTGAAGCCAAATCCTGCAAATCTTTGATACTAACACGAATTAAACTACGAGATTTATCAACGCAACAAATTGAAAACACACGTATCCCAATATGCCAAGATATACTAGGAAAAAAAAGCAACAACGCCACACTCAAGATGATATACTCCAACGACAAACAAACGATGACAAAAGTGAACCACAAGAAAAGAACAAAACGATTATGAAAAAAAACGAAAAAAAAACGAAAAAAAAAGAAAAGACCAAGAACTGATCAAGACACACGCGAAGACGCTTGCAAACTCGTATCCTGGGCGTCATACTATCACCCTAAAGTATGTAACAGGAGGCCGCCCTTCCATTATCCTCCACTAACTAAGTGAAGGTGTCTCATAAGAGAGTCTTAAAGCTTACAAACTAGCTATTCCCCTTCTTTCCCCTCTTCCCTGCCTGTCACCGCCCCTCCCGCCCGTCGCCTCTCTACCCTCGTCTTTCCCTTTTCCTCATCTGTCTCTTGCTTATCTGTCTCCTCCTCGTTTCCTCCTTTATGTCTCTTACCTTATCTCCTCTTATTAAGCTTCTTCTATGTCTCCTCTTTATTAGCCTCTTCCTTATGTCTCCTTCTTGTTTGCCTCTCCTTACTTGAGCCTTCCTTCCTTTGCTATTCTCGCGTTCTCCCCCCTCCCCCCCTTTATCATCTTCCTCCCCTCGCACGTCACCTGCCCGAGACAGCAAATCGTGTATCCCCCATTTGCCCTCCAATTTCCCTCCGCCTCTCCCCTCCCCCCTGCCCCCCACGCATCCCCATTTCCTGTGCGAGCGTCCAGACAACTTTGTCTTCCCTTCACCCCTCCTCCCTCCCTCCCCTCTCTCCGTTCCCCCCTCACTAATCCCTTCTCGAGTTCTTAAGTCTCCCTTATCTCTCTCTCTCTCTCTCTCTTCTCTCTTCTCTCTCTCTCTCTCTCTCTCTCTCTCTTCTCTCTCTCTCTCTCTCTCTCTCTCTGTCTCTCTCTCTCTCTCTCCCTCGCCTCTCTCGCTCCCTCTCACCCTCCTCCTCTCCCTCCTCCCTCCTCCCTCCCTCTTCTCCCTCCCCTCCTCCCTCCCTCCCTCCCTCCCTCCCTCCCTCCTCCCTCCCTCCCTTCCCTCCCTCTCCCTCTCCTCTCTCCCTCCTCCCCTCTCCTCTCCCTCTCCCCTCCTCTCCCTCTCCCTCCCCTCTCCCCTCTCCCCCCCTCTCTCTTCTCTCCTCTCCGCCTCTTCTCTCTTCTCCCCCTCTCTCTCTCCTCTCTCTATTCCCCCCCTCTCTATCTCCCCCCCCTCTCCCTCCCCCCTCTCTCTATCTCCCCCCCCTCTCTCTATCTCTCACCCTCTCCTCTCCCTCCCCTCTCCCTCTCCCTCTCCCTCTCCCTCCTCTCTCTCCTTCCTTCTCCCTCTCCCTTCTCCTCTCACCTCCTATGCGTCGCGCCTTTCTTCAATTTCCATTATTTTCCATTTTTTCCATCCCGCTTCTAGCACGGCGGGTTGTTCGTGCCGTCAGCTATCACCGCTCGCTGCTCTTGTGTCTTGGCTATCGGGTTGCCGCAAAAGGCTTTTACCTCTCCCTTCCCCTCCCTTCTTCTCTCTCTTCCTCGTCTATTTCCATCCCCCTCGCTGTTCATATCTAACCGCCTTTCCTATATCCTGTTCCTATGCTCACAGAATCTGTTTGCTTGTCTGCCTTGCCTGCCTGCCTGCCTGCCTGCCTGCCTGCCTGCCTGCCCTGCCTGCCTGCCTGCTGCTGCCTTGCCTGGCCTGCTGCCTGCCTGGCCTCCGCCGCCTGCCTGCTTGCTGCCTGCTTGCTGCCTGGCTTCTGTCTATCCTTCCCCTCTTCACCTGTCCAAAATGGCTGCCTTCACTACCCTCTTTCCCTCCTTCCCTTACCTTTCACCATCCTCTTCTACCTCACCGTGGTCTCCCCCCTCATCTACCTCACTCCCTCCCTCCTCTCGCTCCAATTATCCCACCCAAGCCGCCTTCTTCATCCCTTGCTGCCCCCATATCAACCTTCCGTCCCCCCTCCTCCCCTCGCCGCCTCCCCTACTCATCAGCCTCGTTCCCTCATCCCTCCTCCCTCCGCTCTTGTAAACACCCTGCTCAAGCTTCCCAGCACGGTTTGGAATCCTAGGTCCCCCGCGGGTGCCCACTCTATAACCTGCGTGTGTTAAGTTACCCAGCAAATTGCTCTACGCACTTGAAACTACCAAATCAAGGCTAAATAGTTACGAGGTGTTCCCCAGGGGATGGAGGAGAGGGAGGGAGGCGTGGGCGTGCGGGAGAGTAGCAGTCGGAGGAGAGAGGGTGGGGAACGTCGAGTAGGGATGGGAGGGAAGGAAGGAGGGTGGGGGCAACAAAGGGCGTGCAGAAGGAGGTGCTACGGGCAGGGTTTAATGGCGGCGCGGACGAGGCGCGAGTCGAGAGAGGTGGGCGGGGAACAGAGTTAGGGATGCACGAAGCTGAAAGGAAGCAGGATGCGTGGCGGCCAAAAGGGGGAGAAGGAGGAGGGAGGGTATGGGGGGGAGAGGGGAGGAGAGGAGGGTGGGGGGGGGGGAACAAGGAGTAGGGAGTGGACGGAAGGGGACAAGGATAGAGGACGGGAGGGGCGAAAGGGGGGGGGTGCACAGGAGAATTGGAGGGAGGTGAAGGAGAGGGGGTATGAGCTGAGGGGCACGGGAGGCGTAGGCGCACGGGATAGGAGGGGATAGATTTGTAAGGATGGAGGAAAAGAGGGGATAGTGAAAGAGGAAGAGAGGAGAAAGAGTCTGTCCCAGATTGCATGCGGCTTTTATGAAGAATTTTAGTGGTAATTTGTAACCTTATTTTTTCAATCGTGTAGTCCTTTTGCGGAAAGTTATTTGTGTGTAGGGAAAGTACGCGGGGGAGGGGAATGGTGCCTTACATGTTTACTTCTCTCCTCCTGCTTTGTTTGTTTTTTATAATATTTAGATGATATCAAGAAAGACAATTACGTTTTTGTATCTGATAATTAAGGACTCTTTAGAACCACTGATAATTAATATTCTTGCTGCATTGCGCACTTTTGTTCTTGTCTATAACGTCTGATTCAGGATGACTTGTTGCTCTTCTCTCCAAGTTTCCTTGTGTGGTCTTTAACCTCCCCCCCCCAGCCATAAAAAAAAATAATTAGGCCTGGCCTTTGTAAACGTGATTGGCGATACCTACCCCCCTACCCTCCCTCCCTCCCTTCCCCCACCGGCACCGTCCCGCCCGCGCACCACTCCTAAGCCACTTTCTGTGAGGACGAAGCGT
>NW_020870858.1:1134526-1147026 GCF_003789085.1 Penaeus vannamei
AATAATAATAATAACAAAGACAAAAACAACAACAATAATGATAATGAATAACAAAAATAACAAAAAAGTCATAACTACGACACATAATAAATAACAACCATAACAATAACATAATTATGTCCATAATAATAACAACAGTAACCGGAAACAACGTCAACAACAACATAATGTTAACAGAGTACCCTTCAAACATTATTGTGAATTAAACGTTTCACTTCCCTTCGCATGAGAGCAATTAAATATAAACAAACGTCTGTTGACCTACATTCGTGTGCACGGGTGGGCGTGCTTGTGTGCGTGTGTCCGTCCGTGTGTGTGTGTGGGCGCGCTCTCTTGAACGTCGCTTTTGTGTGCGTTTTTTTTTTTTTTCGTGTGTACCTGACGGATGTTTGTGTGTGGGGGGAGGGGGGGAGGTATTATAGAGAGGAAGAAGACAAAAGACAAGAAATACGGAGAGAGAAAAATATAAAGAGAATGGCAGAATAAAAAGAAAGAATAAAAACCGTGGTGGGAGAATAGAGACGAGAGAGGAAAAGATACTTGGAAGGGAGACCGAAAGAAAGTGGAATAAAAGGTAATGGATAGTAGAGGGGAAAGATAAGGGAGAGAAATAAAAGAGGAAAGGATATACAAGTAAGAGACCGGGAAAAATAAGGTAGGGAATAAAAGGTAATGATATGAGAAGGGAAGGATAACGGACAAAAATAAAGAAGGAAAAATACACATGTAAGAGACCGAGAAAAAAAGAGGGTAAGGAAGGAAGGTAGGGCATAGGAGAAAGGGAAGGACAAGGGAGAGAGGGGAGAGAGGGGAGAGAGGGGCAGAGGGCAGAGATGAAGAGGGAGGAGGTTAGGACTACCACTCAATCAATGGCCGATCAATAAGGCTGAGTCAACTTCCCACCCACCCAAGGCCCCCACCAACCCCAGGTCCCCAGCCAGTTTTCCTTCGTGATTCTCTCTCTCTCTCTCTCTCTCTCTCTCTCTCTCTCTCTCTCTCTCTCTCTCTCTCTCTCTCTCTCTCTTCTCTCTCTCTCTCTCTCTCTCTCTTCTCTTCTCTCTCTCTCTCTCTCTCTCTCCTCTCTCTCTCAATCTCTCTCTCTCTCTCTCTCTCAATCCCTCTCTCCCTCTCCCTCTCTCCTCTCTCTCTTCTCTCTCTCTCTCTCTCTCTCTCTCTCTCTCTCTCTCTCTCTCTCCTCTCTCTCTTCTCTCTCTCTCTCTCTCTCCCTCTCTTTTCTGTGCTTGCCGGACTCTCTCTCTGTCCATCTCTTTTCCCTCTCTTTCCCCTCCTTTTCTTCTTTTGCTTCTCTCCTCCTTTTTTTCCCTCTCTCCCCCGCACTCACCCTTCCAAGCGCCTTCTTCCCCTACATCTTAAGTACACAAGCTTACCGTCTGGACAATATTCTTTTTTCTCTCTTTATTTTTCTTGGTTCGTGAGCAACAAGGTGACAAGGGGGAGTAAGTAGGGAGGTAAAGGGAAGAAGGGGGAGAAGAAGAGGGAGAGGAGAGAGAAGGAAAAATAAGAGGGAGAGGGAGAGAAGGAAAATAAGAGAGAGAGGGAGAGAGGAAAAAAAGATGGGAGAGGAGGGAGGGAGAAGACAGGCGATAGGGAGAGAGAGAGAGAGAGACGGAGGAGGGAGGAGAGGAGAGGGAGAGGGGAGAGGGGAGAGGGAGAGGGAGAGGGAGAGAGAGAGAGAGAGAGAGAGAGAGCAGAGAGAGAGAGAGAGAGAGAGAGAAGAGAGAGAGGAGAGAGAGAGGAGAGGAGAGAGAGAGACAGAGACAGAGAAGAGAGAGAGAAGAGGAAAAAGGGAAAAGATGGGAGGGAAGAATCAGGGGATAAACAGAAGAGAGAGAAGCAGAGAGAGAGAGAGAGAGAGAGAGAGAGAGAGAGAGAGAGAGAGAGAGAAGAGAGAGAGAGAGAGAGAGAGAGAGAGAGAGAGAGGAAGACAGACGAGATGAGAGAGAGAGAGAGACAGAAAGAGAGAGAGCAGAGCGAAAGAGGAGAGAGAGAGCGCGAAAACGAAAGAGAAAATGCGAAAACGAAAGAGAGAAGAGAGAGAAACGAGAAAAAAACGAAAAGAAAATGAACGAGAAGGCGACGAATATAAGCGGATGAATGGATGAGCGAGCGGCTGAGGAGACTCCCAGACGAGAGCGAGCAAGCAGACGGCCCCAACGGAGACGGACGTAGGGCGCTCCGTCCCCGCATGGAAGCTGGACGTCGAGGAGGAGGTGGGGGAGGAGGAGTATGTGGGAGGAAGAGGAGAACAAGGAGAACGAGAAGAGGAGGAAGAGGAGAACGAAGAGGGAGGGGGGAAGGAGGAGGAGGAGGAGGAGGGGAAGAAGAGAAGGAGGAGGAGGAGGAGGAAGATGAAAGGAGGAGGGAGGGAGAAGGTAGGGAGAGGAGGAGAAGGTGGGGAGTAAAAGGAAGAGGAAGAGGAGGAGGGGAAGGGAGGTGAAGATGAAAAAGAAAAAAAAAAAGAAAGAAAGAAAAAAACTAAGAATATAAACATACAGAAAACCAATAAGAGAGAGAGAGAAAAAAACACTGACAGACCACAGCAAACAACACCCAAAAAGGGAAACGCGACCGAACAGAAAGAGAGACACAAAGAGAATGACCTCAACCTCCCTCCCCTCCCCTCCTCGCCCCCCCTCCCCCGCCACCCCATAACCGAAAAGCATCAACCTCCCCATCACAAACTGACCGTGTCTCCCTCCTTCCTTCCCCACACACGGTGAGTCATTTCCATAGCTCTTCCATGCCCTCCCATGGCCTTGCGTTCGGCATGGTAATGTTGTTTTTTTAAGGAAATGTATTATTTAGTCACTGCTTTATCAGAACTGGAGAGTGGACTCCATGTTTTTTTATTTGTCATTTCTTTTACTTGCTTCTATTTATATATATATATATATATTATTTATTTTTTAGGAATTTGTATTTAGTGGAGTTTATCATTTTATTTTTTTTTTAGGAATTTTATTATTTAGTGACAGTTTTAACATAATTTAAGAGTTTTCTATTTACTTACTTTATAATCATTATGCTTTAGGAATTATATTATTTATTACCAGTTTTACCATAAATATAGAGCGGATTTTTTTCTTTTTTTTAAAGGAATTTTATTACTTAGTGCGAGTTTTATCACAATTGGGGAGTGAATTTCATGTTTGTTTTTTAAGGCATTGTATTATTCAGTGAGAGTTTTATCATATCTGGAGAGTGGATTTGACGATTGTTTAAAGCTATTTAATCCCACTATTATATTCCCAGTGTGGATTTTTAAGCCGTTGTTTCAGTTTTTCGCATATTTTTCTTTTATTGTACATTTCCAGCGCTTTTTTTTTTTTTTTTTTTTTAATCCCCCTTTCTCTCTCTTAATCACTCTTACTCTCTCTCTCTCTCTCTCTCTCTCTCTCTCTCTCTCTCTCTCTCTCTCTCTTCTCTCTCTCTCTCTCTCTCTCTCTATTCTATCTCGTTCCTTTTCTATTTTATCTCCCCTCTGCTTATTTCTATCTCTCCCCTCTTTTCAATTTCTCCCTTTTCAGTCCGCCGTTAAATCTTCCTTACCCATCCCTGCCTCGCCCTCACTCATATATTTCTTATTTAACACTCATCTCTCTCTCTCTCTCTCTCTCTCTCTCTCTCTCTCTCTCTCTCTCTCTCTTCTCTCTCTCTCTCTCTCTCTCTCTCTCTCTCTTCTCTCTCATCTTCTTTGCTCTCTTTCTTTTTTCTCCCTCTCTCCTTCTTTCTTTCTCTTAATCTCCCTCCCCCGTCCCCTTTCCCCCTTTTCCTCTTGTTTTCCCTTCTCTCTTCTTCTCACCCCTCTTCCTCCCTTTCCCTTCTCCACTCTCCTTTCCTTTCTCCTTTTTCTTCTGCCCTCGCTCTCTTTTCACCCCACTCCTTGCTTCCCTCTCCTCCCTCTTCTCCCCCCTCCTTCCTTCTCCCTCTCTCCCTCTCCCCTCTTCCTCTCCCTCTACACTCTCCCTCCTTCCCTCCCTCTCCCTCCCTCTTCCACTCTCCCCCTCCTTCCTTCTCCCACTCTCCCTCTCCCTCTCCCTCCCTCTTCTCTCTCCTCTCCCTCCCTCTCCACACTCCCTCTCCTTCCTTCTCCCCTCTCCCTCTCCCTCCCTCCCTCTCCCACTCTCCCTCTCCCCCTCCCTTCCTTCTCCCACACTCTCCCTCCCTCTTCCACTCTCCCCCTTCCTTCCTTTCCCACTCTCCCTCTCCTTCCCTCTCCCTCTCCCTCTCCTTCCTTCTTCACTCTCCCCTCCTTCCTTCTCCCTCTCCCTCCCTCCCCACTCTCCCCCTCCTCCCTTCTCCCTCTCCCAACCCCCAATCCTTCCCACACGCGCCCTCCGTCCATTCTGCAGAGAGCGGCCCCGAACTCGCCTCCCTCGCCGACTGACAGCGTTTTGTGGCTTATTCCCGGACGCCGATCACGCTCCGACCAGCAGGAGAGCGGATGTCCGAATAATAGACGCAAGAGAGCGGATGTCCGAATAATAGAGTTGTATTTCAAACAGCAATCATCACCAGCGTGTCAATCATTATAAAATCCTCGTCGGCCATTTTCAACCTGTCATCAATCATAGCCAAACTGTCAAGTGAAAATTAGTATTAGCTGCTGTTATTGTCAATACAACAAGAATAATAATGATGATCGTATCAAAAGATGGTGGTGATGATAACAATGTGCAATGATAAAATAATAAATTCTTGCAAATGGTGGAGATACTAATAATAAATAGCGACATTATCAGTTTCAACATACAAACCCCATCAAGTGTAAGACAATCATAATAAAAACAAATAAAAAACACACAAAGCAAGCCCACACAACGCAAAACAAAACAAAACCAAAAAGAACATACCAAAAAAAGAACAGAAAAGCACAAATGGAAAAAAAATAATAATACATACAAAAATACCAAAAATGAAGTTACAAAAATCCCAACAGTGGCACACATTCACGCCCCCCTCCCCCCCCCCCTCGCTCACCACCCCTCCCCTCCCCTCACGCAACAGGTGTAGATACAAGGGCCCGGCCAAGACACAGCCTGCGACAGCCCTGACCTACCTCGACGATGAAGATGCTGGAACTCGAGCCGCGGAGAAGAGAGCAAGAGAGGAGGAGGAAGAGGAGAAAGAGAGGAAGAGGAAAAAGGAGAGGAGAGGGAGAAGAAGAATGATAATAAGAATAAGAATAATGATGATTATAATTAAGAGAAGGAGTGGGTGGAGAAAGAGGAAGATGGTGGTGGTTCAGGAGGAGGAGGAGGAGGAGGAGGAGGAGGAGGAGGGAGGAGGAGGAGGAGGAGGAGGAGGAGGAGGAGGAGGAGGAGGAGAAGGTGGAGGAAGAGGAGGATGGAGAAGGATAGAAGTGCGATAGAGGAGCAAAAGGAGAAAACGCACAGAGGAAAAAAGTCACAGAAATGAAAGCAAAAGAACAGGAAAACAGGGAAAATGGCGAGCGAACACAAGTCCAATGACCTCACCCCACGTACCTGGAAACAAACAAACAAAAAATATTAGTCAAACCTGTCAAAATCTTTTATGAAAAAATAACAAATAACATCACATCTGGATATCACAACATGATAAAAGTCACCCCAACACAGAACGACCAAAACGTAAGTTCATCTTGCAATAAACATCTATCATACACATCACTTTTTTTCACATTACGTAGCCTATTAAAAATGAAATGTTCAATTATTACAACGCTAATACGAACACATTAATCACCACCTCCAGCAGAAAATCCAACGAAACATTAATCCATAAAAATAAACATCAAACTTGGCCATTACATGCAAAAGACCGAAATCACCTCTTACTTGTACAAATGATCATATATTAATCTAAAGAGCTCTTCAAGTACCGTATCATCATTGCGTAAACTGTTGGTGCGTTTTGATGATATGTTTCAAGGGCCGTTAGCGACGATATAACTGCAATATCATAACAATTAGCGGCAAATAATAAGAGTTTGCAATGGGCTCGTGTGCATGTGAAATATCAACAGATGAAAACGTGTACATAGAAGCACAGACTTAGATAAACAGACAGGAAGATGGATGGGGTTGCATGCGCACCCCCATCCATTCTTTCTCTTTCTTTCTTTCTTTCTTTCTTTCTTTCTTTCTTTCTTTCTTTCTTTCTTTCTTTCTTCTTTTCTTTCTTTCTTTCTTTCTCTCTCTCTCTCTCTCTCTCTCTCTCGCTCCCTGGAACGTACGCGCGCGGCGCACACACACGCACACACGCACGCACGCACGCACACACACACACACACACACACACACACACACACACACACACACACACACACACACACACACACACACACACACACACACACACACTATTTGCGCTCATAAAAAAATCTGAAAATATACACAAATTAATAATTCACTCAGCCACTTCCCCAGCAACAACTAGGAGCACTCGAATGGCGTATAATTACGTAAAAACACAAAATGCTCCGTAATTTCGAGAAGAAATACATGTTCAATTCCGAAAAAGATAAAGACACGCGGGATAACATTAATTGCGGGGGATTTTCGAATTGTATGAATAAATGAATAGCGGAGTTTAAGCAACAGTTGAGCTAAAACCCCTAGCATCGTAAAAGTGAAACTTGCTTCACAATTACCTCACTCAGAATGTTTGCAATTATGAAACTGCAGAGACAAAATTTGAAGTTCTTTTTTTCCAGAGGAAGTTTTCAGTGCTGATAATATTCCGAAATATATTTTGTGTTTTATGATCAATTCAGCAAAAGAGATATTCATATTCTAAAAAAAAACAACCTAGAATTTCGTTTAAAGACATAAAAATGGCAAAATAAACAATACCATTAGCCAAACTAAACACCGTTCGAGTTTCC
This sequence comes from Penaeus vannamei, assembly GCF_003789085.1. Taxonomy (NCBI): domain Eukaryota; kingdom Metazoa; phylum Arthropoda; class Malacostraca; order Decapoda; family Penaeidae; genus Penaeus; species Penaeus vannamei. The sequence continues at coordinate 1,141,416 of NW_020870858.1, forward strand.
CGCCACAAACGTCCGAATCGTCGTCGCGAGGCCCGACTTCGACTCCGCGAAAACCACAGAACTCGTCCCCATGTGTCTCGGCCACGTCACGATGGACTGGAAAGTTCTGGTACGATTCCCAGCGGTTGTCCGTGTAGGGTACTGCCAGAGTTTGGGTGAGTTTCCTGATTACAAAGTATGTTTCCTTAGCCTTCTTCCGCCTGGGTAGGGGCCGGAATGAGGGGGGAAGAAATACGATGTTGGTCTAACGGTCAATGAATTTCTTGTCGAGTTACATAAAACTTGTTCGAACAACGAAGATAAATACAAACTTGTAGACGGAAGCGCATAAACACGTACATACAATTGTTACGTGACCAATATGCCCATAAAACACACGCGTTAATGATACATAACCAAACATAACAAGCAGTTATAATACATAAACACTCTTTCCAGGTGTAGGCCTAAACTGTCCCACCATTCCTAAAATCCACAGGCCCATATATCTGCCAACCCATTTTCCACTTCCTCCCCCTTTAGCCCCGCACTGGTTCCCCTCTCTTCCTTATCATCCCCTTCCTCCTTTGCCCTTCTGCCCCTCCTCTCCCCTCTCTTCCAGTCCTCCACCCACCTCCTCTTCTCCCTCTCCCTTTCCCTCCCCTTCCCAACCCATCCTACAGTTCCACTCTCCCCTCTCCCTCTCCTTCCTCACCCACCCTTCTCTTCCTCTCCCCTTCCCCACCCACTTCCTTTCCCTCTTCTCCCTCCCCACCCCACTCTCCTTTCCCCTCTCTCCCTCCCCGCCCACCTTCCTCTCTCCTCTCTCCTCCCCTTCCCCATTCCCTCTCCGCCTCTCCTTCTCTCCCTCCCTTCGCCTCGTATAACGTGATGGAAACGCCATGTCAGGAGGACCTTAATGTTCTACGGTCGGGAGGACGTATTCAGTGAACAGCGCCTGTCCCGTTCGCCTCATTCTTATTATCCGAATTTCCTCCGGAGTTATTCATTATCGTAATCCATTTCTCGTGTATTTATTCAGGTATGAAAAAAAAAAAAAAAAGTGTATTTTTAGTTTTCTTTTTAGCAAGTTTTTCTTTTTTTTTTTCTTCTTTTCTTTATCTTTTGTAATATCTATCTTTTGTAATTTTCTCCCTACTTCCTTCCTTCTTAACTTTAGTCCTTTCGTTGTTCTTGCTCTGTGTTTCCTGCTCTGGGGTTATTCATCAATATTTCTATATTCCTCTTTCTTCCTCTAACCTTTCATCCTCCTCTTTCCCCTCGATCCTTTTCACCATATCCTATCTTCACCCCCCAAAAAAAAAAAAATAAATAAATAAATAAATAAAAAAATAAATAATAAATAAATGCAATAAGACTCGATGGACGAAAATGAAGCTGTTTTCCCTTGCACTCCACACCGGCGCCTGGATACCGTTCCAGTACCTTTGTTGCAAAGGATATTCACTCCAGGTGTCCGCGCTTATTGCAAGATAGCGCGCTCATGTATATAATTCTAGTACATATTGACTATGTGTTGGGGACGGGGAAAGCCTTGCGTTTGTTTGTTGTGTGTGCTGAACACATGAATTAATAATATAGAATCTACGTCCGTGTGTCTATTTATCTATATTACAAATTCATATTTCTATCTATCTGTATGCACACACACAACACAACACACACAAACACACACACACACACATATATGTATATATGTATATATGTATATATATAATATATGTATATATATGTATATATATATATATATATATAATATTATATATATATATATATATATATATATATATATATATATCATCATGTAGTTGCATTAAGCAATATCTGCCTCACATACACGGACACAAATAATTAAAAATTCATTACCTTAACTCATGCTCTGCTGAGATAACTTCGCGTTTTGCAGATTTGACTGACAGGGCCAGACACTAGTGCAATTTATTACTCCAATATTTGTCAGCCGTTCCAGAACGAAACGCGCTAATCTAAGCGAAATTACGAATTTATGCGAAGTAATAACGGATAAGTACGAGCATGCGAAATAATAACACGAGAGCCCATACGGACAAAAACCATTCGGACACAGAAATGGAGTGAACGCGGTAATAGGCGCCGAACCAGACTTCTGGCGATTAGTTTTTAAGTCCTTAGAAACCAGCAAAAGTTAACATTCTTTAAACCATGGGAAAAAAAATTAATATTCGGTTAATAAACACACAAAGGGCGGGAAAACTGTGCTTTTTCGAACTGCAATGTTTAGTTATTTTTATTTCCCTTTTTTTTATTTCCTTTCATAATAATAGCATTATAAATCATCGTATTTTTGCAATGGTAATTTTAAAAAAATGTTCACGGTATAATGAAAACAGTATCGCATATCCTAACACACATGAACGCACACATACAGTCACAGACGTATACATACGCACATACAAGCAATCACTGACACTGACAAACAAACCACACACACACACACCACACACACACACACCACACACACACACACACCACACACACACACACACACACACACACACACACACACACACACACATCACACACACACACGCACACGCACAGCATCTAAAAGGCGACTTTAAAGAGGCGAGAAAGACTTCCGGCAGTCTTCCAAAATATCGCTCCGGGCGGACCGCGCATTGTAAAACATGACTTGGCCTCCCCCGCCGAGACGTACAGAACCTCCGATAAATCCTTAATACCGTGCTTGGAGGGGGCCGCGAGAGGGGAAAAGGAGGGGGAAGGGAAGGTCGAGAGAAGTACTTCTGCAGTCCTTTGGGTGGGTGATGGGGGGGGGGCTGGTAAAGTGGGGATCTGTGGAAGGGGAAGGGGAGGAGAAAGGGAAAGGGAAAAGGGAAGAGGGAAGGGGAGAGGTAGGGGGAAGAGGGAAGGGAAAGGGAAAGGAGAAGGGGAGGAGAAAGGGGAAAGGGAAAAGCGAATAGAGAAAAGGGAAAGGTAAGGGAACGGACGAGGTGGGGCGGGGAGAAGGGGGGAGTGGAAACTTCTCCCTTCACTTGACTTACTTGACAGGGTTATCTTCACTGCGCCATTGCACCTTCGGCATGTCTTTCGCGTCGTTCCATTCCCAACCATCGCGACCCGCTCCGAATGTCTGGCATCCTACCCACTTCTTGAATCTTTCAACATTCATACCTTGTCGAGCTCTCTGAACTTCACCCTACCGACCCTTCCATAACCTAACTTCCCTGCCAACCTTCCCCAAAACCTAACTTCCCCTGCCAACCTTCCCCCTAAGTTCCCTAACCTTCCCCAAACTAACTTCCCCTGCCAACCTTCCCCTAACTTCCCCTGGCATTCCAAACCTAACTCCTCTAGCAACCTTCCCCCAACCTAACTTCCCCTGCAACCCCACCCCTAACCCAGCAACGTCAAGGCCAACAACCCAACTAAGGAGCAAGCACTTGAACCTCTATCGCTATCCACTTTCCCTCGGTCTATCCACCCCATCCGCTCCTTGCCAAGCTTGTCGCTGAGAAGCTCCTGACCACGGTTCCTCCTCCTCTTCCCTCCCCTCCCCTCTTTCCCTCCTTCCTTCCTCCCTTACTTTCTTACTCCCCTTCTACCCCTTAATCCCTTCCCTTCCTCCCTCTCCCCCCTACTTTCCTCATCTACCTTCCTCCCCTTCATACTTCCTCCCACCTCTCGCCCTTTCTCCCTCTATACTCCCCTCCCCTTCCCTTCCCCGTGCACCTCCCCCCCCAATTCTCCCTCCCTCCCACACCTTCCCCCCCCCACTCTACGGCCTCTACGAAACAGCTGGTACCGATCCCAGATGGTACTTTCCCAACGTCTGCTCCCTGCTGTGCTATCAATGCTCCTGCTAGTTACATGAGCTATTTCGTGCCGTTCCGCTGAGGCTCAATGCGAGGGTGCTCAGCGCGTGGAGTGGAGTGCGCGGGAGGTGCTGTTCGCTGCAGCACAACAAGGAGAATTATGGATTTGGTGCTGATGATGGCGACTGTAATCAAATTATGGCATAAAGTGTGATGGAATGATGGATGATCGATGATGAACGATTATGATATGATGAAGACAATAATAAGTATAGGCTAAAGCAACAAAAGCCAATAATAATGATGATAATAACGGTGATAACGATTAGTAAAAAAATATATATATAATAATAATAAATAAAAAATACAAACAATACCAATAATGACTATGGCGATATAATAACACGAACATAAAAGCCACTCTAGACCTTGAAAAATAGCCGAAGCATTAGAACCAACCAATACATATTCCTGATGATGATGATGGTCACAGTGATGTTAATACCAATGAAAATAATGACAAAAACTGTTTTATGAATTAACATATTCTAGTCATACGTTCTCTCCCTGACATAAAAAACAAAACATTGAACATTCTCCTTGACTTTATCATTTCATGACAGATTATTGCTAAATATAGATAATAAGAACAAGAAAATCCGTCAAAAAAATTGTTTACCATGAACAAACAAACATATACGGAACCGAAATGAGATAAAGAAAGAGAGAAATAAAATCCACAAACATATTTTCGAAATATAAAGTAAAGTGTATAATGCTACCATACGTGCCACAGCTGTGGTCGTGCACGAGAAGGCTCAACTTACGACCCGCGAATGGTACGACCTTCGCCTACACTACGTTGGAGGGAGAAACGAAGAGGGAGAAAGAAAAACAGGGAGGGAGGGGAGGAAGGGGAGAGAGAAGAGAGAGAGAGAGAGAGAGAGAGAGAGAGAGAGAGAGAAGAGAGAGAGAGAAGAGAGAGAGTAAAGAGAGAAGAGGAGAGAGAGAAAGAGACCGGCGGGAGAGACAGAGAGAGAGAAACCCGGGAGAGACTAAAGAGAGAAGACGGGGTGGAGAACAGAGAAGACCGGGAGAGACATCGAGAGATCTGGGAAGAGACAGACACACCAGAAGAGAAGAGAAAGAGAGTAAGTAGAGAGAGAGAGAGAGAGAGAGAGAGAGAGAGAAAGAGAGAGAAGGAGAGAGAGAAGATCGAGAGAGAGAGAGAGAGAAGAGAGAGAGTAGAGAGACGAAGAGAAATTGAGTGGAATTAACCGTTGGAGAGAGAAGAGAGAGAAGAAAGACAGCCGAGAAGCCCGTAATTTTGAAGGAAATAAAAACAGGAGAGGGTAATGGAAAGAGAGAGGAAAAAAGGGGGTAAAGGCTTAGTGAGTGGTAAACTATTTTTAGGCCAAGGCTAATCAACATTTTGGGTAGAAAAAGGACAGGAAAATTGTGTTGAGTGGGAGAAGTAGAGGTTAGATGTATAGTGGAGAGGAAGGAAGGAAGAAAGGGGGAGCAGAGGGAAAATTTACAAAATTTAAATGAGAGAATATAGAGCAGGGAAGAGGAAAGAGGGGGGAAATGAAAATGAGAAGAGAGATGAGAGAGAGAGAGAGAGAGAGAGAGAGAGAGAGATTAGAGAGAGAGAGAGAGTGAGAGAGAAGAGAAGAGAGAGAGAAGAGAGAGAGAGAAGAGGGAGAGAGAGAGAGAGGAGAGAGAAGAGAGAGAGAGAGAGATGAAGAGGAGATAGAGAGAGAGAGAGAGAGAGAGAGAGAGAGAGAGAGAAGAGAGAG
>NW_020870858.1:1155827-1158327 GCF_003789085.1 Penaeus vannamei
TAAAGTCGGGCGTTATTTTGTAATATGACGCAACAAATTGGAGGAGGATGGGAGGGAGGGAGAGGATGGGAGAGGGAAAATGGGATGGGAGGGACGGCCGAGGGAGAGCTGGAGTGGCGGTAGAGAGGGAAGAGGTGCAGAGGAGGGAGGGAGAGGGGAAGAGGGAGACGGGACGGGAGGAGGAGGTGAGAGGGAGGGGGGCGAGGGAGAGGGAAAATGGGAGGGAGGGAGGGAGGGGATGGAGAGGGAGGGAGAGGGAGTAGGGCGGAGAGGGACGAGGGAGAGGAGAGCGAGAGGCGAGACTGGAAGACAGGGAGAGAGGAGACGACAGAGGGAGAGATGAGAGTGGGAGGGAAGAGAAGAGAGCGACGAGAGAGAGCCGACGAAGAATCAGAAGAGGAGAGAGAGGAGAGAGACGAGAGGAGAGAGAGGATGAGAGAGAGAGAAAGAGAACGATGAGAGCTATCGTACTATGAGAGAAGGACGGAGAGTAGGAAGTTTAGAAGAACCGAAAGATGCAGAAAATACAAAAAGGACGAACAAGTACAACAATACGATCCCCATAGTTCTAGTTTATACAACACTCACACACACGTATTTCACCACACACACACAGACAAAACAAACACTCTACAAACACAGACACAACACCCAATCACAAACAAGCAAATTTCACAAACACCAGACAAAAAACACACATCACAAAACAAATAAACTCACAATCACAAAACAAACAAACACAAACACAAACAAATAAACCAAACAAGCAACCACCAAACCTTTCGCCACTTCGACCACACAATACAATCAGTCAATCCAAACCGCTTCCCTCTTACATACTCTAGCCAAATGACGCATGACCAACTTATCCATCCGTCATGAACATCGACCATGACATCAGATCATACAGTGAACATGGACGATAGATCGACCGCCATCACAGAGTCCGGTTCATGATAGTCATGAGTAGGCACATGGGGACGAAGGCCTATGACTGTCACGGAACGGTCATAAAGTCAGTGAAAATAATGGGAAGGTAATTGGCTTAATGGATAAATATAGAGGGATAGGATGAGGAGAGAGAAAATTGAATGCACACACACACACACAGACACACATACACACTCACACCACACACACTTACACCACAAAACACACACACACATTACACACGTCACACACACACACACACACACACCACAGATTTACAAATCACACACCACACACTTACACACCTTTATACACACACACACGCACACACGCACCACCACACAGTTCCACAACACCACACACATACACACCATATCATAATATGTTTTTAGGTATGTATGTATTATGTGTATACATCATATATAGGTATATTTGGTGAAATATAAATATAATTTGATGGGTTAATAAACATATTGTAAATATACACCATACGTTATCACATACTCTATATTCATACATATACATCTACTATATATATACTTATATATATATATTATTATCTATTACTTACAGCCTATTAATATATATTATGTGTGTTGTGTCGTTGTGTCGTTTTTGTTGTCTCTTGATGCCTGCTGTTCGTGGTGTGTCCCTTGCCCTGTCCCGTCCGTATATAATCACACCACTACACACAACACCACTCTACTCCACACACACACCACACACACACAGCCACTACCTAAACACACACATTACACACATAACACACACACACACAACACACACAACACACCTCTCACAACAACACAACACCCACACTACACACACACACATCACACTACACTCCATCACATCCACAAATCATCCCAGCACTACAACCCACTATGACTACTGAAATATTTGTGATCACTATGAATTAGATAATTATATCTCTCTTTCTTACCTTATGGTATCTATTACCTTATATGTCGTCTATCAACCTCCTGGCTGTGTGTGCTGTGTGTGTGTGCCCTGTTGTTGCTCGGTGTACCCATGTCGTGAGTGCTGTGTGTGTGTTGGTGTGTGTTGTGTGTTTCATTCCTCCCATCGTGCTTGTGTCCGGCCTGTGTGTTTGTGTGTCCTCCCCCCCTCCTTGAAATGTCGCCCTCGTTTTGTGTCCGTGTGCCCTAGTCCTCGCCTGCTGTGTGTGTTGTGTGTGTCGTGCCCTCTGGGTGTGCGCCTGTCTGTGTCTATACTATATATATTACACCTATATATATAATACTATCTATATATATATATTGTATTATATATACTAATATATATATATATATATATATATACCTCTATATATATATATATATATATATATCATAAATACTCTAGGTGTGTGTGTGTACTGTATCTTGTACACACACACAGCATCCATATGTGTGTGCCCTGCGTGTGATAATCTTCTGTAACCACATGATAATAACACATCTACTAATAACTAGTTAATGGTCAGTAAATAACAACTAACAATATTCATTGAGATAACAATACCCACTAATATTCAAGCTAATAATGCATATGCGCGAACAATTTAAAC
>NW_020870858.1:1168327-1170827 GCF_003789085.1 Penaeus vannamei
GAGAGAGAGAGAGAGCAGAGAGAAAGTGAAAGAGAAGAGAAGAGAAAAGAGAAAGAGAAAGAGAAGAGAAAGAGAAAGAGAAAGGAAAAGGGAAAGGGAAAGAGAAGGGAAAGAGAAAGAGAAGAGAGAGAAGAGAGAGAGAGAGAGAGAGAGAGGGCGCTGCGGCGGGCGTGGGGCTGTTGCTTCCTGGCCATACCGCCCGTCCCAGCGGTTTATAGACTGTGATTACGCCGACGTTTAATAAAGGGGCGTCTGCGATCCTCTTTATTATGCTGCCGGACGGGATTACGCCCCGCCGCCCACATATCCTTATGGATGGCCCGAGGAGAGGATGGCATGAAATTAGTCTTCAGAACAGGATAAAACCCGAAGCTGAGCCCCCTCGTTTACCTGCTTAAAGACGGCCCTCCCTGCCTGGATTATCTTTCGCCGGATGGCTTCCGTGCGCGGCGAGAGACGTCGGCACGCGAGGGGCTTTTAATCCTTATCGCGGGATTGCCGATTCTGATGCACACGCGAAACGGGTGGATTTGCAAATATACGCGAGCGCTGGCAGGCACGTGCACGCATGCATAGCTTTAGATGCACGTTCACACAAGAAGGGATTCTCTTAACTTCTTTCTTTCTTTCTTTCTTTCTCTCCCAGACATGACAAGACACAACCCACACGCACACACACACACCACACACACACACACACACACACACACCACACACACACACACACACACACACACACACAAACACACACACACACACAACACACACACACCACACACACCTACTCACTACCTCCCCCTAAACACATTACCACCACACATACCCCCTCCAGACAAAAGCTAGTAAGCAGGCCCTCGCGAAACTGACCCGGACCCCCACCCCACCCACCACCAGGCGTCCGTTGGCGAAGTTGTCCAATTCGGTTGGCCAAATGCGAGAGGGGGGTGGGTGGGACGGGGGGGGGGGGTTCTCGTCGCCATTGAACCAACTTATTCCATAACGGATACGGGTGTCTATTAGGAAATTAAATACGGCCGCGCTCTCCCACGTTCGTTCGCCGCGCAGATGTTGACGTTGATGCCGCTGGTGGGAAGTGCCCGAGGAAAAGGTGGAGGAGAGAGAGGGAAGAAGAGGGAGAGGGAGGAGAGGGAGAGGGAGGGAGAGACAGAGAGGTGAGAGAGAGGGAGGGAGGGAGGGAGGGGGAGGGAGGAAGGAAGGAAGGAAGGAAGGAAGGAAGGAAGGAAGGAAGGAGGAAAAGGAAGGGAGGGAGGGAGGGAGGGAGGGAGGGAGGGAGGAAGGGAGGGAGGGGGAGAGAGAGAGAGAGAGAGAGAGAGAGAGAGAGAGAGAGAGAGAGAGAGAGGAGAGAGGAGAGAGAGAGAGAGAGAGAGAGAAGAGAGAGAGAGAGAGAGAGAGAGAGAGAGTCTTACATGAGAGAGGCGGTAAATGCGAGGGTGGTGATGATGGCGATGATAACTGATGATGACAGTGATGGTGATGTTGATAATAACCCTTATGATAGGGACAACAGTAATGATAAGAATACCCACTGTGACCATAAATCAAATAACAATAATAGTAACAAATAAATCCATATATAGGCAACCCCCCTTTATACCATAGAGAAATAAACAGAAAACTACCTCACCATCATTTTGTTTGCGATTACACTAATACCACACAAAAATAACTAGAAGGCCGCGCTCCGCCCCCCCACCACGCCCCTCTACCCTCTACCGCCGACAAACCAGCTAATGCAACACGCGGCCCTAAACGTGCTAAGAATACAAACGAAATCTCGAGAGTCATCCCGCAACTTAACGTACTCTCTGCTACATCCCAGGGTGTAAATCCTTGCGAATCCTAACCCGGCTCTTCTCCTTTCCTCCTTTCCCTCCCCCCTCCTCCTCCTCCTCGTTCCCCTCTCCCTCCCTTCCTTCGCCTCATCCCCTTCCTTCGTCCTGCCTTTCTCTCACCCTCTCCTCTCTTTCTCTCTTCCTCCCTCCTCCTCTCTTCTCTCTCTCTTTCTCCTTCTTCTCTTCCTTCTCCCTGAAGAACCCTCCCCTCGCCTCCTCTTCTCGTCCTCCACTTAACCCACCCACTCCTCTCTCCTCCTCCTCCTTACCCTCTCTTTCCCCTTTCCTCCTAACCCATCCTCTCCTTTCTCTCCTCTTCCCTCTCCTCCTCCTCCTCCTCTCCTCCTCCTCCTCCTCTCCTCCTCCTCCTCCCCTCCTCCTCCTCCTCCTCCTCCTCCTCCTCCTCCTCCTCTTCTCCGCGAGCGAGCGAGGGTAAAGGAGAAAGGTACCAATGGCGCTATAAAAGGTTGCCTCGAGTTGCCTGATCCGGAGGACGTGGCCTTCGGGGACCCCGGAGGATCAGCGCCCGCTCCGAGGAGACTCTCTCTCAAACACGTACCTGCAACGAAAAAAAAAGAGAGAGGAGTTAATGTGTATTCTGGAACATTCGTGTGGGTATTACATTACTGTTTGATGTGTGCGTTTTT
>NW_020870858.1:1180827-1190353 GCF_003789085.1 Penaeus vannamei
GTTTACATCAGCCGCGCGTCCAATATCAGCTGATCGCGTCGCCCCGCCAAGCACCGAGAGTGAGGGGACGCGCTGAGGGCATCATCCCCTCAAGACACCGGCGCGACGTTAACAAAAAAAAAAAAAAAAAAACAAAAAAAAACACACATTCCTATTTCACTGTCTTAGGATTCTGCCTGAGAAGTAGCTTGCATGCTCTTTTTCTTTTCCGTTTTTTCCCTGTCCTTAGTCTTTCACTTTTTTATGTCCTTTCTTTCGTTCTTTCTTATTCATTCCTTCATCTCTCTCCTCTCTCTCTCTCTCTCTCTCTCCTCTCTCTCTCTCTCTCTCTCTCTCTCTCTCTCTCTCTCTCTCTCTCTCTCTCTCTTCTCTCTCTCTCTCTCTCTCTCTCTCTCTCCCTACTCCCTTACCTCCCCCCCCCCCTCGCTGACAGGTGACTAAATCTGACCCTCAAATTCCTCTCTCTCTCCAACCGGACTTGCTTGCGCGAGTGGCTTAAGTTGTGGCCTAAGTTGCGGCTCGCGTCGTGGCTCTGGTCTGACCGACAGCGCTGACTGGCTCCCCCCCCCCCCATTTTATCATAAAGTAGACCCAGGGCCTTAGCTCTCCCCGCGGCTTGATCCTTGCAACAAAGGCTCGTCGGAGATAATGCCGGGTCGCTCTTGGAAATGTAATCTGAAAGAATCCCTGAAATTAAAACTCAAAGAGGCGTCTCCGCGCTCGCCCGAGGGTAGGGGGCGAGGGCGGGGAAGGGGTTGGGATGGGGCGGTTGGAGATGGGGAGGGGGAGGGGAAGGAAGGGAGGTGGTGGTAAAAGGTTGGTGGAGGGGAGGAAGGGAGAGGAGGATAGGGTGGAGAGGGGAGGATGGCAGAGAGAGATGGGGATAGGTAGAGAGGGAGAAAGGAAGAGGGGAGGGGGGGAGTGGGTTTCACCTCGTGGTAATGGTCTTGTCTCACACACTGACCTCTAGGAGGCGCACACGCAGACACACGCACACGCACAAACAAGCAGCCAACCGCAACGTCTTGAGCTTCGTTTAAAACCCACAATTCACCAAAATAAAATGAAAAATTAAAGAAGATCAGAGACGAAGAGAGAGGAGATGGCACGAGACGAGGAACGACAGTCACAGCGGTGACGACGAGAGAGTAACGGAGAGACCGAGCATGGCAGAGGATGTATCGACGAAGACAGAGACGACCCGAGACCATGCACATGGAGGGAGAACGAGAAGACAGAGAGGAGACCGAACCACGAGTAGACGAGACCAGACCCCAGCGAGAGAGAGAGAGTGACCAACGAATTTCATCCAATATGGGTACAAGTAGCACTGCATCTCTAAGCATAAAGACAGAGAGAATAAGAATCAAACGACCCCAAAACCATAGGCCTATCCCCCATCCACTCCTATCTACATGCATCACACACCACAAAGCCACCTCCTCCATCCAAGATATCCGAGTGAGAATGAGCTTAGAGTTGCCGCTACACCTATTCTTAAATCCCAGAGCTATATAAACTCGGATGCCAATCACTCTGCAGACACACGTGATGCCGCGCGCGAGACACAAACAGCAGAGTAGAGAAGAGGTGTTGATGGATGTACACTTAGGTAGAGCGTAGCACAAGGAGCCGTGATTCCGAGAACTTTGGAAAGTAATAAAGAATGTAACGGGGCGGCGCGGCGGGCGTGCCACACACACCGGCGAGAGAGCGTTGAAGATATAATAGACAAACCCGTGTCGATCGTGTCTGATACATCTCACATTCGCTCCTACTCAGCCCTACACTATACGGACATTTAAGAACACGCCCATCAAGCGAAGAAAACCACATGCATTACCTTGCTGTATTCTATCTAAGTGCGCAACTATAATCAGTGCGCGTGCCTATTCCTCTACGAGACAGCAGCTGCCCGGTACGAGTGGTCATCATCTCAGTCATAGGTGGATCCTCGATAATATAAAGCGCACTGCCGTTCGTTCTCTGTACCATGCTGGGCAGGATACCCTTTATTGTAATGTTCAGAGAAAGAACAGGGGGGAAAACAGTGTGATTTCGGACTTTGACTAGGGTGAGCAAGAAGCATAGTTGCAATGAGGAAGAGACATAAGCTAAACGAATACTTGCCCCCACGAGTAGAGTTGATAGAGACCTGGCTCCCGCAGATTATAGGGATTTAACTATCCATGTTAGGAGAGGACCAGACGCTAGAAAATATAAACGAAAAAGCACTAATGGGATTACCCAATGTGACATAATTAAATAAATAGGAATGTCAGAACAGCGCGCTACGTCACATCGGAGCTCTCAGGTTCATCACACTCTGGTGTATAGGTACGTCCAGAGTTCTCAGCGAGTTCATTGCGTGCTCCTAGTAAAATTCTACGAAAAAATGTTTCTGATTGGAAATATTGAGACCCCGAAGGTTCCTTATACTCGTAAGTACCAAGAACCAGAAATGAGACATGGCGAAGGACCGAGAAGAACCCCGCCAATATTCCCCAGCCCAGTTTATCAAGAGAGCTCAAATCGACTGCCCCCACCGCCCATTTCATACCCCCCCCCTACCCTCCGATGTTGAACAGACGGTCTCCGATTTTGTTAAGTGTCTAGAATAATTATGATTTTGTTTTTCATTTGACGGAACAATCCATAAGATCATACTCTGGTGTCGACACGGTCTGGAGGGAATTATCGCCGGTTTTTCAATCATTTCTATCTTGCACTCTCATCCTGCTTGCGTTCTAATCTCTCCTCTCGCGATTTAATGATTTTTCCCTACTACGCCCAATCACTAGATTCGAGTGCGATCGATCAAAATATACCTTTGATCCTCCAGTCCCCGATTCAAACCTCGAATAATAATTTCGCTGCGCATCTACATTCGTTACAGTGATTAATTCCTCTCCTGGCAAAATACTACTCTATCCTAGCTTATCTATTCCGTTTACCTACTTTGCGCTCTTTCCTTAATAAAGTGTGCGCTTCAATAGATTGTGCTTATCCGGTGCGCGGATGAATTATAAAAGTGCTGCGTCCGCTCTGTCACTTTTAATATACCTTACTCCCAGTGTGTAATCGCATCTATCGGATCAGGCCTCTCGCGACAACCGTACTCTGGCACCTCGTCCTTAATCAATCTCCCTCCCTCAAAAACGCCAGCACTGTTCCATCCTTGCTAAGCTTATATCCCTACTGCCGATATCTTACTTTTATTATAACATTATCGAATTCTAAGCAACGCTCTTCGAAGTCTTGGTTTACTAATTAAAAAAGCCTGTCATTTCTCACTATCGCTCAGTACACCATCTTTCTTCTCTCTCCTCTCTCTCTCTCTCTCTCTCTCTCTCTCTCTCCTCTCTCTCTTCTTCTCTCCTCTCTCCTTTCTCTCTCTATCTCCTCTCCTTCTCCTTCTCCTTCTCCTTCTCCTTCTCCCTCTTCTCTCTCTCCTCTCCTCTCTTCTCTCTCTCTCTCTCTGCTCATCTTTCTCTCTCTTTCTCTTCTCATCTCCTTTCTCTCTCTCTCTCTTCTCTCTCTCCTCTTCCTTCTCTCTTCTTTCTCTCTCTCTCTCTTTCGGCTCCTCTCTCTTTCTCTCTCTCTCTCTTCTCTCTCTCTCTCTCTCTCTCTCTCTCTCTCTCTCTTCTCTCTTTCTCTCTCTCTTTCTCCTCTTCTCTCTCTCTTTCTCTCTTTCTCTCTTTCTCTCTCTCTTTCTCTCTTTCTCTCTCTCTTCTCTCTCTCTTCTCTCTCTCTTTCTTCTCTTTCTCTCTCTCCCCTCTCTCTTTCTCTTCTTCCCTCTCTCTTCCACACTTCCTTTCTACCATTACCATCCCCTATCTCTATTATACGTGTCATCGACGACCTGTCAGCTCTGTCGCCTTTGCCAACACGCCGAATGACGCCAGACGCATTCCGCCGTCAATAAGAAAACAAAGCAACAAGAAAAAAGAAAGAAAGAAGAAAAAAAAAAAAGGTTCCAGTACCCTCATCAGCTGCAGCAAAATCAATCTCCGATACAGCCATTCGTTGTACCATGAAGCATTAATAAATATAAACTGCTGTATGTCGAGCCGCTATTGTTGTCACCATCACAGTCTAACTTTACACTGGTCAATAGCACCGTCGGTTCACTATCACGTCGATTCACTATATCCATCCATAAAGATACCTTAATCAATTCCTTTATTCGGACAATGGCCATTAACGGAGCCAACGCACTCAAAACACACCTCTAACGTCACTATCATCACCACTATCTTGTTCTCAGCTATTTCCCTTTCACGTTTTTAGCGTGACTATCTTCCTCGTCACTGTCAACTCATTATCAGTAATATTACTGACGCTATCACCATCTGTCACAATTTTCCCACTCGCAATTCCCTCTGTAAACATCACTATCACTAACCATCCTTTCCACTCTCAATTCACTCCGTATTCTTTTACTTTCACCATCTCACCATCCTTCCCACTCCTCATTCACTCTGTAACCATCACTCTCACAATTTCACTATCTTTCCCACTCCCAACAGAACCGTAATCTTCACTATCACCATCCTTCCCACTCTCAATTCACCCCATATCACTGTCACCATCTCACCATCTTCCCCATTCCCCCCCAATGCTTCCGCAATCTTCACTATCACCATCACCATCAGCCAGTGGCACTTTCCTTCCCTGCCTGAGTGCCACATTCCCTAATTCTGCTACTTGGCATGCTTTGGCCGCCCGCCTCCAGCGGGTGACGGGTGGATGGAAGGGAAATGATGATGATGGCGAAAGCGACCATGGAGATTAAGATGGGAGATGATGATGGTGAGGAGAAGAAAGAGAGGCCCGAAGAGATAATATATAAAAAGCAGAAAATGAGATGAACAGGGGCACGGCAAGGGTAGGGTGGAGAGGATGATGGGGAGGAGGGGAGGGAAAGGAGAAGAGAGACAGGCAAGTGGAGTGGAGAGAAGAGAGAGAAGATGAGATCTTCGAGAGAAGAGGAAGACGATGAGAGAGAGATGAGAGATGAGGAGGAGAGAGAGAGAGAGAGAGAGAGAGAGGAGAAGAAGGAGGAAAAGAANTCTCTCTCTCTCCCATCCTCTCTCTCTCTCTCTCTCCATCCTCTCTCTCTCTCTCTCTCCATCCTCTCTCTCTCTCTCTCTCTCCATCCTCTCTCTCTCTCTCTCTCCTCTCCTCCTCTCTCTCTCTCTCTCCATCCTCTCTCTCTCTTCTCTCTCTCTCTCTCTCTCTCTCTCTCTTCTCTCTCTCTCTCTCTCTCTCTCTCCTCTCTCTCTCTCTCTCTCTCTCTCTCTCTCCATCCTCTCTCTCTCTCTCTCTCCATTCCTCTCTCTCTCTCTCTCTACATTCTCTCTCTCTCTCTCTACATTCTCTCTCTTTCTCTCTCCATCCTCTCTCTCTCTCTCTACATCCTCTCTCTTCTCTCTTCTCTCTCTCTCTTCTCTCTCTCTCTCTCTCTCTCTCTCTCTCTCTCTCTCTCCTCTCTCTCTCTCTCTCTCTCTCTCTCTCTCTCTCTCTCTCTGTCTCCCTCTCTCTCTCTCTCTCCCTCTCTCTCCCTCTCTCTCTCTCTCTCCCTCTCCCTCTCTCTCTCTCTCTCTCCCTCTCTTCCTCTCTCTCTCTCTCTCTCTCTCTCTCTCTCTCTCTCTCTCTCTCTCTCTCTCTCTCTCTCTCTCTCTTCTCTCTCTCTCTCTCTCTCTCTCTCTCTTTGCTTCACTTCCTCCCTCTCTCGCTCCCTATTTTTCTAATTTTGACTTTTGGAGGACGTGGACACAAGCTTCTTTTTCCTTTTTATTATTGCTGCTATAAGATATGACATGCTATACTTTCTTAGTTTTTTAAGTTAATGAATCCATAATTTCACCAGTTCACATTTGTACATACATGCAAAGAATTGTATTCACATTTTGATGTGTGTATATTTTCATTTTTTAATACAATTTTTTTTCTATCTTCATTTTCAGAGGAAGCATTTGGTTTGCCACTAAATAAAGGAAGTGTTACTATTGTGCCGACAATTGTAAATGCACCAAGGCCACGCATGCAGCAGCCAAGTGTTCGAGGTGGTGCCAGGAGAGGACGACCTCCAATGGCAATGCAATATGCTACTGGTAATATCATAACAAAAGGGCAGATGCCAGTCCGAATTATCAAGAAGCCAGTTAATGTTAGTGGACGTGGTGGTAAGGCTTTCCAAACAATTGCTATGCCAGCAACTTCAGGAGGACCCACACCACAAGCTCTCCTCAACAAGAGTGTTGTTATTACTCCAGCATCAAAGGCTAACACATCTACAGCTAAGGCAGTACGTAATATTAAACTAAATCCAAAGGTTACAGTCACTCCAACAACAAAAGTAAATGCAGCTTTGCCAGGTTTTAGTGGCACTGGTACAGTGGCTGGCAATAGTACTCTGCCAAGTACTAGTGGCATGACCAAGGTTAGCAAGAGAACAACCATGTCACAACTAGCAAGCCTACATAGAAATGAAAAATTACGGAGAGCAAGTGAAGCAAAGAAGGAACAGATGAAGGAAGCATCAGCTCTAATGAACATTGAAAATGCAGTCAAATCATCTGATGAAGGAATGGAAGAAGAAGAGGAAACAAAAATGGAAAACACAGAGCTTTGTGAGGAGAAGGAGAAGGATGGTAAGGATGATGAAAATGTTGATGAAGAACCAGATACTCCTGTTAACTTAATGAGTAAGAAGGATGAGTCTGCTGATAGGGATTTAGGGGAACCAGGGGAAGGAGATGGTTCTACTGAAGTTAGACCACAAGGAGGTAGTAATGTTGGCATGGACCTCAGTCTTGGAATGAGTTCAGCTTTACAGCAGACAACAGCATCATCAGGGGAGAGACGAACCTCCTCAGCAGCAGGGAACCAACAGGACCCATCACTAACTGGAATGTCCCATACAGCAGATAACTCCGACCTTGATGCAAAGTTTGACTCTTCCAATAATTCTGCTGATTTAGACTCATCAGATGAAATATCAGCAAACCTAGCCAGTGATCATGGTTCACCATCAGTACAGTCAAATGATGTAGTCTTAGGGACCCCTTCCAAATCAGCAGTTGGTTTTGGAATGCGAGATCTGGCAAAACCCCTTTCTGGATCTATTTCAACCAGCCTGGAAAGCCGAACAGGTATTGTGAAGCCACAAGTACAACAAACACCAAATAAACCCACAGCTAGCTTGACTCCTTTGCAGTCCATGAGCAACTTACTACCACCAGATGGTCCTGGACCCCCTGGCACTCCTAACACAAGTCATAATTCATCAAGTATGTCTCATTTGTCGTCATTTTCTTCTCAGCAAGCCTTCCATTCTTCTCAACCACTCTTCCAACCATTTTTGCAACAGCCACAACAGCAACAGCAGTCACAGTCCCAACAACAACAGCAAACAAGCAGTGCTGGAAGTAGCAATACTAGCAGCAATAGCAGCTGGACAAAAAGTACTATGGAAGCTGTATCAAGTGCAAGCCTTGGCAGTAATGTTGCTCAAGTGGCACCACATGTCCATCAAGCAGGCCCATCACCCTCAAACACATATACAACAACACAATCTTCTTTCTTGCCCTCAACTACGCATGCCCTATACAGTAGTAGTGGAGGGACATATGGAACTGGTACAATGTCTGGAGTTGGTAGTACTTCAACTACCCAGCAAAGCAGCAGTTCCAGTACCTTTCCAACCATGTCAGAAAGTTCACAGCTCCCTCAGCAGCAACAACAGCAACAGCAGTCACAGCAAATTCAGCAGTCACAACAGAGTTCTCTAAGTTCATCTTTAACTCATACTGGAAGTGGATTAGTTCCAACTTCACGTAGCAGTGGTCTTGGAGGAGCTGACAGTCCCTTAAGTTTGTCCCACTTGCTAAATTCTCAAGTTTTTGATTCTGTGCCAGAAGATCTAAGCTCCCCTCATAGCCATGCTTCTGCACTGGACTACCTCAATTATACATTGTCAACAGGCACTAGTGCCTTCCGTCGGCCGGATTACCAAGCCACCCTTAGCCCAGATTTGCAGTCTTTAATAAATTCTGCAACAACTCAGCAACCACTTGCTACTGCTCTGCCTAGTGCAGCCCATGTGGCTTCTAATCCTTCTGTAACCTCTCCATCTCCCTTTCCAACCTATCAACCACCTACCTATCCACAGTATGCTCCATCTTACCGTGCAGGAACTTCAGTGTCAGCCAGCCCTTATGCTGCTTATGCTGGGCAGTATCCTCCATATCCGACTCAGTACCCTCCTGGCCTAACACCCCATGCTGGAGCTGCTGCACAGCCTCCAACCATGAGTCAGTATGGGGCTCTTCATACCCCACCTAATCCCTACCAAACATACCCTGCACCTCCAACACCTGGCAGATCACCATACTCCTCTAGCTTAGGAGGCTTCAGTCATGGGCCCTATCCTCCAATGTGAGACCTTTCGAATCCAAAGAAACTGTAGATAGATTTGGAAGGTGGATATAAAGTACCCATTGTGTAGGTTGAGAAAGATATAGTTATAATGTAATGAAAGTGTAAGTTTTATATATTTTAAGTGGCTTTATATCAACCCCACTAATGAGGACAAATCTCACTAATCTACTGAAAGCATAAGCAACATGCAACAGACAAAAGTTTGGCAAGACATGGGACCAGGTTCCCCCCATTCCACTTTGTGATGATAATTTTTTTTTTTAACATGATGGCTGAGAAAAATAGTCTGTAGAAGAGAGTATGGGAGGGAGTGATCAGCACCTCTCCTCCCATTGTACTTTTCATCAATAGTAAAAAAAAATAGGGGATACTAAGCCATAGGCAATATTTGAGGAAGCTACAATTTCCTTCATGTTGTGAATATGACATTTTACTGAAGACAGGCACGTAGTTGATGATCTCATTACGTGTGAAACGCTCTTGGCATGAAAGTGTTATGCTCTGTGTATGTCTGAAAGCCTTAACACTTGCCTGGAGAGGACTTTAGTATGGTTATTTTATCTAGCATCACTGGAAAACATTTACTGTTTGTCTATTGCAATATGCACCATTGTGATGGGGTAGTGTTGATCATTTAAGCACAAAGCCCTGTGAATTAATGTATGACAAATGTGAATGAATTTTTGTGTTGCTTTAAAATTTAAATTGTCTCCAGATCATGGTGATGTACATAACAAATTTCTCTTGTAATGTTGTGAAAGGAATTTTTTGACTTTCAATAACAATTCAAAGTCAGCCAATGAACACATTTATTTGAGCATTGCAACCCACATTTTTATATTTATTTTGCTGTAATATTTATAGGTTCTGAATGTGAACATGCAAGTAGACGATAGACTATTTCTCCTATTTTCTTGATACGCTTACCTTGTAACAGTATTTATTGTACTATGTACATAATAAAAATGTCTTCATAATCACCATAACCTTCACTTATACCTCAAACAATATCATATTTCATTTAAATATAAAGAAGTTCAAAAAAAAGTGTAGGGCAGTGGATATATATATATATATATAT
>NW_020870858.1:1214424-1216924 GCF_003789085.1 Penaeus vannamei
ATAATAATGATTAACTATAATAACCAATAATGATAATAAATAATGATAATGAATAATAATAATCACTATAACAACAACAACAACAACAATAATAATAATAATAATAATATAACAATAATAATGATAATAAATAATAATAAATAATGTAATAATGCTGATAAAATAATATGATAATAATAATATAAAATAATGATAATGATAAATAATAATAATGATATTATAATAACTAATGATAAATATAATAAAATAAATAATGATAATGATAATAATAATATATAATAATAATAATAATAATAATAAATAATAATAATAAATAATAATAATAATAATAATAATAATAATAAATAATGATAATAATAATAATAATATAATAATAATAATAATAATAATAATAATAATAATAATAAATAATGATAATAAATAATAATTATAATGATATGATAATGATGTAAATGATGATGATGATAATAATGATGATAATAAATAATAATGCATGATAATAATAATAATAAAATGAATAATGATGTAATGATGTTATAATGATGATGAATAATGATGATAACTTGACAATAACAAGATAATAATAATGAAATAATGATGATGATGATGATGATGATGATGGATGAGATGAATATGAATATAATAATGGTAATATATTATAATAATGAATAATAATGAATAATGATAATAATTAACCAACAAACAACAACAACAACAACAACAACAACAAACAAAACAAACAACACAACACAACAACAATATGAATAACAATAATAATGATAATAATAATAATGATAATAATAATGCTGATAATAATAATAGTGCTGATAATAATAATAAAAATGGTAATGATAATGATAATAATAATGATGATAATAACGATAATAACTATGATAACATATAATGATCATAAATAATAATAAATAATAATAATAATGATAATAATAATAATATAATAATATAAAATAATAATAATAATATAATAATAATAATAATAATGATAATATGGACTATAAGAAACTAGCACTTTGGTTTTCTGATAGAGAAAAATAGACATTTCAACTCTATTGACTGATAGATGGATGATAAACATACAGACAGATAAAAAAAATTAATTAGTGTGTGTGTATGTTTGTGTGTGTGTGTGTGTGTGTGATATCATAATTGCAGATTGAAGTACAAACAAACTGTTGTTCTTTGCACGTATGGTCATCGCGTTTTTTCTTCTTTTTTTATGTCTCTTAAATAGATTGACATTTTCCTAGAATAGTCCATGATACCTCGAGTGTATTATCATTACAAATATCATCCCTAATTTGTCATCACTTGTCCATACAGACACGTCACAACGACGAGAATAATTTTGACAGTGTCGAAGTTAAAGGAATCTTAACATTCCCAACCACGTACTGACTACTCCAATGTCATTTTAGTACAAGCTAACAGAAAACAAAAAATATTGAATACCTGTCGTATAATTTCTGGTAATATGCTTATTGACATTGAGAAAACTCTTTCCAATACACTTACCCTCTGACCTCGGAACTCTCCCTTTATTTACGTTTGAAATTCGTAGTAGAGTTGTTTATGAATGAGTCCAGGGTACTAGATAATGTGAAGCGTAATGTGAAGAAGTAAGGGTTTCGGACGCTGTTCTTGTCAGCTGAGAGTGCAAGTCATGCCACTCAGTTTCATGTAGAAGACTGAGACATGATGTAATAAAAATTGAGAAATGAATTGTGTGTTTCAATAAATCTACATGGCTTGGGTTTCAGGATGAGGAGTAATACCGACAATGTGCGTAATTTAAAAAGTGATGGAAATGAAAGAACTGATGAGAGGAAGAGGGAAGTGGAGAAAAAAAGAGAAAGAAAGGAGGAGAGAAGGTGAATAAAGGAAGGAATATAAGAGAGAGGGAGGGGAGAAACTAAGAACTAATTACAAAAGGTATAATGATGACCGTTCCATCCATAAAAAAAATGGAAAATTCAGAGTTCGAGTGTCAACCATGCATAATTTTGATAACTTCGACTGAATAAAAAAAAAGGTAAAATAAGCGCAAGATATTTCCTGAATTGAAGAATCCAGTAACGGAAAGAACATTAAAGATTTAAGCAAGAAAATGGCACCCCCTTTGCCTTGGGGAAACGATGCGTGCCTTAAGTACCTAAGTCTTTGCTTCATTAATGCAGGACTCAGACCTACTGACCTGGTTAATTGTTTTATAATTATCAAGTTTTAACATTTCTGATTTGGTAAGTATTCTCATCGAAGTAAAACCCATTGAGTATATATACATGTAATGGTTTATATATATATATATATATATATATATATATATATATATATATATATATATATATATATATATATATATATGAATGTATATGTGTGTGTGTGTGTGTGTGTGTGTGTGTGTGTGTGTGTGTGTGTGTGTGTGTGTGTGTGTGTGTGTGTGTGCATATACAATGACAAAGCTTAATAGTATAAGATTCTAATA
>NW_020870858.1:1221924-1229424 GCF_003789085.1 Penaeus vannamei
ATTAATATTACTATCATCATTATCATTATTATTATTACCAATGTTTGTTATCATTACTTTTATTATTCATCATTAGCATTACCATTCTTATTATTAGTAGTAGTAGTAGTAGTATAATCATTATGGTTATCATTGTATTATTATCATCACCATCATCATCATTATGCATCTTTTAATATATTCTTACTTTCTTATAATTCTTTTTATTTTTTTATCAGTGTTTTCTACCCTCTGTGCAACACGGCGCAACAATTATGTAGATACTATACCATGTATCTCCAATGCAAGATAGAGATTGATAAACCCAATAGGCGCACGTGTATGTATGTGCACGTATGTGTGTGTGTGTTTGCGTGCGTGCTTGCGTACGGACCCGCTGGTCTCCCTGGAATATGAAATGAGTGAAGGTAAAAATGGAGTAAATATACATATAGTGTGTGTGTGAGGGAAAAGTTGAGGGAAAAGTGCATTGTGTGCTTGTTTGTTGTTATGTGTGTGTGTGTTTGTTTGTTGGTGTATATGTGAGTGGGTGTAAGTGAGTGGGCGTGTGTAAGTGTGGGTGGGTGTGTGTATATTTGTTTGTTGGGGTGTATGTGAGTTTGTTGGGGTGTATGTGAGTGTGAGTGTGTGTGTGTGTGTGTGTGTGTGTGTGTGTGTGTGTGTGTGTGTGTGTGAGAGAGAGAGAGAGAGAGAGAGAGAGAGACGAGAGAGAGAGAGAGAGAGAGAGAGAGAGAGAGAGAGAGAAGAGAGAGGAGAGAGAGAGAGAGAGAGCGAGAGAGAGAAGAGAGAGAGAGAAGAAGAGAAGGAGAGAGAGAGAGAGAGAGAGAGAGAGAGAGACAGAGAGAGAGAGAGAGACAGAGAGAGTTAGAAGGAGAGGAGGGGAGAGAGAGAAACAGAGAGAAGAGAGAGCGATGAATACATTAAATACATCGATAAAAATAAAATAAGAAATAAAAAAAATCAGACCAATCACTGCATCCCAGAACAGCGCAGATCAACACACGAAAACCCAATAAGAAAACGAATTTCCTCTCGACATCCTCTCAGCCTCCCATACCCACTCCCTCCCCTCCTCCTCCTTTCCCTTTTCTCCCTTCGATTCTCTTCGTTCCTTCCTATTTCTCCTCATCATCTTCCTTCATCCTTCCTTTTTATTATTATTATTATTTCCCCTTTCACCTTCTTTTTCCCCCCCCTATCTCCTTCGTACCCTCTTCTCCCCCCCCCATCTCATCCTTTCTCCCCTCCCCGTCCCCCCCCCCTCTTCCCTTTCCTTCCCTCTCCCTCCCTCTTCCCCTCTATTCCCTCTTTCCCCCCATCCCCATCCCTCCTTTCCTCCTATCCTATCCCTCCTCCCTCCCCTCCTTCCCTCATCCTATCCCTCCTCCCTCCTCCCTTCTCATCCCCCTCCCCCTGCATCCTATCCCTCCTCCCTCCCCCCCCCCTTTCCGTCTAGAATTATCACCCTTCCCTCTACTCTACCCCCTCCCCTCCCTCCCTCCCTCCCCCCTCCCCCCTCTTCACTCGGGGATAATTGGATAAAATCTATCTACGTCTCAGAGAGGGAATTCTCTTATCCACACCTGATCAACCACGAGATAAAAATCCACAAAAAAGGTTTTTTTTTTTTTTTCATTTCGTATTATCTATCCACAGGTCATTTTTTTGCTTGAGTGGTGAAGAAGATGACTTTTTTTTTCTCTCTCTTCTTTTTCTCGCAAAAAAGGAAAGTGAAAAAAGTTTATGTTCAAGGATAGTTCTGTTGGATTATGACTCGGGTGATGTCCTGTTACTCTCTGTCTGTCTTTCTCCTTCTCTCTCTCTCTTTTCACGCGCGCGCCTGTTTTTGTGGGGGTGGGGCTTTGATTTTCTTTGCTGTTATTGTTGATATTATTTTTATAATTGTTATCATTATTATTATTATTATTTTCATTTATAGTATTATCATTACTATTATTGTTTTATTATGATCATTATCATTACTATTGTTTTATTGTCATTATCATTACTATTATTGTTTTATTATCATTATCATTACTATTATTGTTTTATTATTATCATTATCATTATTATTATGATTATCATTACCACATTATCATCATTACTGGTAGTAATCATTCTTATGTTATTATTATCATTATCATTACTGGTAGTAGCATCATTATTATGGTTATTATTATCATTAATATTATCATTATCGTTATTACTATCCTTATCTTCTTTTACAGTATTCTTATGTTAAATATCACCATAATCATCATTATTCTATCATTACAAGTCATTTTCACATCATCGTCACCATCACCATCGTCCTCATCAATAGCAATCACAATATCGGGAGAATCCAAGAGTCTCTACAAGCGACGGATACGAAGAGGCTGCAATATTGCCAACTCCAAGATCCAAAAGCCATCAGATTCGCTTTATCATCCTTTATTGCCGGTGCGAAGGGGGCGGAAAAGATTAAATGATGCGAGAGGAATCGTCAAAGCCAAAGCCACTGCTAATGGGGCATGACAATGCACACGCGCGTACGGGCCTGCAACAGATGCAACGCTACGCTTTTGTGTATTTGCATCTGGTTGTGTATATATACGTATGGAAACAGATGTGTATAGAAAGAGATCGATGGTTGGGTGGATATATGTATATATATATGTTATCGTGTGTGTGTGTGTGTATTTACACACACACACACACACACACACACACACACACACACACACCACACACATATATATATATATATTATATATATATATATATATATATATATATATTTATATTATTTAACATATATATATTTAATATTTATATATATATATATATACTATATATTAATATATATATATATATATATATATATATATTATATATATATATATATATATAATTTATATATATATATATTTAATTATATATATATGTATATAATATAACATATATATATATATATATATAATATAATATTATATATGTCCCAATATTACACAAAAAATATTATTTAACATTTACTTTTGGCTCATTAATGGTATCAACATAACTAAACTTTACTAAATGGATTATAAACCATGGATGACTTTCTAGGAATGAAGGATACCAAAAGCTGATATATCTCCTATAATTTATTATCAAAATTCAGTGAAGACCACAAATGGGGTACCTGATACAGAGTGAGTGAGGCGAGAAAGAAATATCCTCAAGGGTCCTATAGGGTAGAGGTAGTAGGGTCAATGGACAGAAAGGGAAAGGTCACCACCAGTCCTCACTCTGGAACCACAAAATAATCAGTCATGGAAAAAAAAATCACGGTTAGACAAAATATTCAAAGCGAAAATAGGCAATACCTCAAAAGAAAAAGTAGTGAATCCATTCAGGTTACTAAAAAAAAAAAAATTCTTGTTACACTTCAAAATATTCCACCATTCAGTACATCCTAAGCACACCAGCAAATACAGGAGAGCACTGAGAAAAAGAATCTAAAGATTATAACCACACTGGCCATAAAACGAGCTATTTCCAAGATCAAAACAATCCAGCGTCCGACCTCCTACAAAGCCCAGCTGCGACTCGCCAAAAAGGACGCTCTTCGTAGATACTACAAACCAGTTACATCCACTTTATCAAAATAATTTATAAAATATATATATAATCACAAAATCCCATAGTTATGGTCATCACAATAAACATCTCAAATACATAGCTATTACATAAAAGAATCCATTTTTACTTCCAATGAGCCACAAACATAACACAAAAGTAGACGCAACTCGACACTTTGCGCGCCAAATTCAAATGTGAGCTCTTCTTAATATATATATATATATATATATATATATATATATATATATATATATATATATATATATATATATACATATATATATATATATATATATATATACATATATATATATATATATATATATATATATATATATATATATATATATATATATATATATATATATATATATATATATATATATATATATATATATATATATATATGCATATACATATATACATATGTATACGTTAATAGATGTATCAGTATAAAAAATAAAAAAGGTTATATGTGTGTGTGTTTTCAATGTGCACTGATACAGATGCGTGTGTAACGCCCCCCCCCCCCCACTCCCCCGATAAACAACAGAAAAGGCACCGCGTCCCCCTCCCCCCTCCCCCCCCCACGTGGCTCGAAAGGGCAGCCAAATTTAACAATTTCCTCTCCCCCCCTCCCCTCCCCATCCCCCCCCCATCCCCCGCGTTTGTCTTCTCCATCTAAGGTAAAGTATAGAGTCGGCAAACCCGGCGATACGGTGGACGAATCTCTTGGCCAAATACAAAAGGGAGAGATTGCTTGGCCACCTTTTCACGCCACGGTACACTCTCTGTCTTTGTACCATTAGGGGCTCTTTGGGGTTTGGGGAATTCGTGGGTTTTTTGTCCTTTAAAATTGTGTTTTGAGGGTTTCGCTCCGTTTGGCTTTATTTCGGTTTCTTTTTTATAACTTTTTTGTGTGTTTTTGGGATTGTTTTTCATTATTGTTTGCTTTTGTTTGTGTATTGTATTTTTTCTTCATTATTTTTTTCTTTCATAATTAGCTTCCAATTGTATTCAGAAGAAACTTGATTTTTTTATGTGTTTGTTTATAGATTAATATACTTTTTATTTTTTATATTCAATCAGTTTGTAATTTTTGCTTTTGTTTTTCGTTCTACATCACTCCTGCGACTGTTTCTGTGCTTTTTAATCTAATTTCTATTTCTTTCGTTTCTGTTCTATGTTTATTTCCATTGCTTCTTTTATGTTCAATTTTATGCTTTTTATTTATTTATTCAATTCTTATTGATTTGTGATATCTTGTTTTGAGGGGTTTTATTTCCTATTGGTTTGTTCTTCAATTGATTTTGTTCTTACTTTTAATAATTGTCATTTTAGAATATTAGATTTTTTTTTTTCGTTTGCATTTTTTTCCAAGAATTATTGAATAGTTTTATGATCTTGTTATCCTTCTTCTTATCCTTTTCAATTTCTTTTATTATTGGATATATATATATATATATATATATATATAGATATATATATATATATATATATATAGATAGATAGATAAACAGATAGATGTATATATGATGGATAGGAAGGTAAATAGGGAGTTATCAACCTATCTAGACAGATAGATAGATACCTTATCTGTAATCGTTTTAGAAATAAAAAGATAATATTTCTCTTTGCTGGAGACAATCCTTCTATCTGCAGAGCCGTCTTCGCTGGCACAGAAGCAATCTTTGTTGACAAAACCCTTCCTCTTAGTGATTCCTTTCCATTATTTGAACCTCTTTTTTTCTTTCCATTATTTGAATTTTCTTTTTTTTTTTTTTTTTTTTTTTTTTTTTTTTGGTGGGGTGGGGGTGGTGGTAGGGACACTGTCAGTTCTATTGATTTTATTCTCTTTTGAATATGTATACTTCGAAGTGTTACTGTTTTTGTCTTTCTGTCTTTCTCTTTGTCTTTCCATTTCGTTTTTTTTTTCCTTCTCTTTCTCTCTCTCTCTTCTCTCTCTCTCTCTCTCTCTCTCTCTCTCTCTCTCTCTCTCTCTCTCTCTCTCTCTCTCTCTCTCTCTCTCTCTCTCTCTCTCTCTCTCTTGTCCCTTCTCTTCTCTTCTCTCCTCTTTTCTCTCTCCCCCTCTTTCTCTCTCACACACATACAACTGTGTAGTGATTTTCCAACCGGTTTTCTACCTCGGTCTAAACAGCAGAGGAATACCTTGATTTTTTCTTTCTTTCTTTTTTCTTTCTTTTACGCGATTTTAAAAACAAAATTTCTTCTATATAAATGCTCCTGTTTTTTGGCTTTAGAATTTTACCGATAGATCTTACAGATTCTAATCTGTGGTTGCAAAATTCTGTGATATGTGCGTCGATAGATAAATAGATGGATAGGTAGAAAGATAGATACACAGACATAGATAGAAAGATAGAGGAATATTTAGGTAAATTGATAGGCAGATAGACAGATTGATTGATTGATTGCTACATATATACATATAGGTAGATAGACAGATAGATATATATAGAGAGATAGAAGATAGATAGACAGATAGATAAATAAAGTAGACAAATAGAAAGACATAATGATTGATCGGTATGTAGATAGACAGATAGACGACAGATAATGAGAGAACTAGAGATAAATAGATAAATAGAGATAAACAGATAGAGAGAGATGGATAAAGATGAACAGATAGAGATAAATAAATAGATATATAGATAAGTAGACAGAGATAAATAGATATATAAAGATATACAGATATAGGTAGAGACAGAGAGAGATAACGAGAAATAGATAAATAGAGATAAACAGAGAGAGATAGAGATAGATATAAATAACACGCACATCTGCGTTTGTGTTAATTCTTTCCACACTGTGTTCGCTTCCCGTGCAGTTGCCATGCAATGTCTTACCCTCATTCACGCTTCCATTGTGACTTTTGTTGCCCCATTAGCGGTGATCACCCTGTTTCCCCGTTTTTTCTTTTCTTTGCTTTCTTTCTTTCTGTTTGTTTAGCTTCTCTCTTTTTCTTTTCCGATTTCCTATTTCCCCGTTTTTTTTTTTCTTCCCTTTTTTTCCTTTGCTTTCTCTCTTTTTTTTCTTTCTTTTTTTTTTCCGTTTTTTTCTTGTTTTCTGTATGATTCTGTTTATCTGTCTGTCTCTCTATGTATTCATTTAACTTTGTCTGTCTGTCTGTTAGTCTATCTCTCTCTCTCTTCTCTCTTCTCCCTCTCTCCCTCTCTCCCTCTCTCTCTCTTCTCTCCCTCTCTCTCTCCTCTCTCTCTCTCTCTCTCTCTCCTCTCTCTCTCTCTCTCTCTCTCTCTCTCTTCTCTCCTCTCTCTCTCTCTCTCTCTCCTCTCCTCTCTCTCTCTCTCTCTCTCTCTCTCTCTCTCTCTCTCTCTCTCTCGTCTCTCTCTCCTCCTCTCTCTCTCTCTCTCCTCTCATCCTCTCTCTCTCTCTCCTCTCTCTCTCTTCTCTCTCTTCTTTCTTCTTTCCTTCTTTTTTCTTCTTTTTTTGCTGTTCGTCTGTGCCGTCATCGCGTTTATTCCTGTGTTCTTTATCGTTATGATTATGTTTTCGGTGGTATTTGTTCCGAGAGAAAAACACATTCGGAGCGAACAGGAGGCGAACACAGGAGGATTCGTGGTTGTGTTTAGCTTTTAGGAGGAAGAATAGTCACGTCGGTCAAGAAGTGATTTTGGTCAAGAATAGTGGTTAGTCAAGAAGATAATAATCACATGTTGGTCAAGAATAGTAATGTTGGTCGATAATAGTGATTTTGGTTAATAATAGTGATGTCGGTCAAGAATAGTCGCGTCGGTCAAGAAGTGATTTTGGTCAAGAATAGTGATGTCGGTCAAGAATAGTGATGTTAGTCGATAATAGTGATTTTGGTCAAGAATAATGATGTTGGTCAAGAATAGTGATGTTGGTCAAGAAAAG
>NW_020870858.1:1246924-1249424 GCF_003789085.1 Penaeus vannamei
AATATAATAAATTATACATACATACATATATACATAATATGTATGTTAGTGTGTGTGTGTGTGGCGCTTTAAAAAGAATTAAAAGCGCCACGTGTCAAACACATCACGAGGTCCTCCTCAGACATGGTAAAACGAAGAAAAGAAAGAACAGACAGACAAACAGCCACATAGACAGGGAAAGTGTATTAACTTTGAAGATCTACCCTCTAGAAAGCACCTCACACCTCACACTTTCCAAAGCCGACAGAGTATGAAGATCAAGGCATTAACCAACACCACAGAAAACGGGACCCACCGAAACAGAAACACGACCCACCGCACAACAGAAAACGGGAGCACACGAAGCCTTCTGCCTTCCCTCGTTCCCTTGGGTTAAGGAGATGCAGGCAGCCGAAGGGGGGGCGGGGGTTCCTTCACACGCGTAGGATATTCTCGAAGGAACCCTGGCTTTACGACTGCTGCAAAGGAAGACGGGGTTCTCTGCGGGTGATCGACTTCGCGTCAAAGCCATTCACGCATTAGTTGACTGTTCGGCGCAATTTCTCCTTTGATTTTCAGCGCTCCGTCCTTTGTGGTTGTTAGAACGAAGGACAATGTTGCCGTGCTGTGTGTTTGTTGCTGACACAGATACACAGTATAGATGTGTTTGTGACTTTAGTATGAGGGTGAGCGTGTTTATACGTTTATGTGATATATATATATATATATATATATATATATATATATATATATATATATATATATATATATATATATATTGTATATATATATATTATATATATATATATATATATATATACATTATATATATTATATATATATATATATTATATATATATATATATATACTATGTATATATATATATATATATATATATATATATATATATATATATATATATATATATATATATATATATAATATATATATATATATGATAATTATATATATATGTATATATTATATAATATATATATATATATATATATATATATTATATACATAATTATATATATATATATATATATATATATATATATATATATATATTATATATAATATATATATATATACATATATGCATATGTAGATGTATATGTATATTTATACAGAATATATATATGTATGTATACATTCATATATATATATATATATATATATATATATATATATGCACCTGCAACACACTGAGGAAGCCTTCTTCGGCCGAGACAAAAGTACCTGCACAACAAAGCGACGCGGCCGGTCAGACACGCCTTTGCACATCCGTACTTCTGAATATTAACCGAAAACATCAATAAGATCATTGCAAGGAGGTCGCGTGCAAGACTATCGGATAATTTGGGGTCCTGAGCCGAGATATTGATGTTATTGGATTCTTGTGGCTTGTTTGAAGCTGTCCCGGTTTTTGTTGTCTCTCTCCTACGGGGGGGGATGGAGGAGGGAGGTTGGGATGGGTGCTCTTGGACATGCGGGGGGGAGGGTGGGGGGAGGGGAAGTGGAGTGGGAGATGGGAGGTGGAGGTGGGAGGGGAGGGAGGGGGGGGGGGGGGGGGCCCTTGGACACGTGAGAGATAGGAGGACGTGAAGATGGAGGGGGGGACGTGGAGGTGAAGAGTTAGGGAGGTGAGAGGAGAAGTGGAGGTGGAAGGGGGGAGGTGAGGAGGAGGTGGTGGGGGGGGAGGGGAGGACGTGGAGCGGGGAAGGTGGGAGGAGGAGGTGGAGATGGATGGGGAGGGAAGAAGTGGGAAAGGGAAAGGAGGGGAGGTGTTAGGTGAAGGAGGGGGATGGAAGTTTGAAAAGAGATGGGGGAGGGGGGGAGGTAGAAGAGGTGTAGCTGAAGAGAAGAGGAGAGTGAAAAGAAGATTTGAAGGAGGTTGAGGTAGAGGAGGGGGTAGGAAGGGATAGATTTTAGGTGGAGATGGGGTGAGGGACAGGTTGGAGGAGGAAGGGATGGAGATGAGGGTAGAGGGGTAAGGGACTAGGTTGGAGGAGGAAGGGATGGAGATCGAGGTGAGGAGGGGGAGAGAGTAGGGGTAGGAGGAAGGGATGGGGATCGAGGTGGAGGGGGTGAGGGACTAGGTTGGAGGGAGGGATGGGTGGAAGGGGGGTGGAACTAGGTTGGGAGGAAGGGATGGAGATCGAGGTGGAGGGGGTGAGGAGTAGGAGAGGAGGAAGGGATGGGGGATGGGGTGGGGGGGGGGGCGGCTCTCCTCTGACTTTGGCCTCCTCGCGTCTTCGCTTCCGAGTTCCACCTGCGGTCTCAGGGGGAATAAGATGCAGCCGAGGTCTCTCTCTGCTTCTTCGTTTACTCTCTTTCTTCTCTCCTTTATTGTTGTTGGTTTTTTTTCCTCGCTTTCTCTTTGTTTTCGTTTTTTCTGTTTGTTTTTTCTATATACTTTCCTTTTTTTTTTGTTTTTTTCGTTTCTCTCAATCTCTTGGTCTTTCCTTCTCTTTCTCTATCTATCTGTCTATCTGTCTTCTATTCTCCATCTATCCG
>NW_020870858.1:1256924-1259424 GCF_003789085.1 Penaeus vannamei
CACATCGTTTCTGACATACGCTTCGTTGTCTCTGCCTCCAGTAAGCACATATTTAATAGCCAAACACAGAAGCAAGTCTAAATTTACGCCGTAATTTGGGTAAGTTACGCCCCAATCTCTTTCGTACGCTCGCTTCCTCCATAACGAAACAGCAGTCAACTTTGGTACAGAAAAACACAAATCCTACGATTGTTTCGCGGAATCGCTCTGTGTATACATCTTAATGATTAATCCTGTGAAGCTATTGTGGTGCTGCCTTTCTCCCTCATTTTCGTTAACTGTGTAAAAGAAATTACATCTAATTTGTAACTGGTGATTCTTTATGTAAGACATATGTACAATCATAATGCAATACGCGTACCGTTGTAATGTAAGATATATATGTACAGTCAAATGTATGAAAATCAGTACTAGTACTACTACACTGAATGTAATTTACGTTCTAGATCACATCTACAATGTCCACGTGTCTATTGGCTTCACTTCGAATCCTGTTAGAAAACCAGGGGATTCTCTAACAGTTGTTAATGTGGAACCACCTTGTCTGTAAGAAAGATCACTGGTTTTCATTTGTATGTAAAATATTTCGCTTTTTCTGTCTCTCTCTTTCTTTTTGGTTTTCTTTTTTTTTTTTCTTTTCTTTGGCACAGAATATTTTTTTTCTCTATAGCATTCACTATTGAATATAATTTGCTGGGCACCACACTATATAACACAAAATTAAATGGCAACAGAGGAGTAAAATGCAAATTGAGATAACTTTGACTGTACCTCAATAACGATTACTGTTTGGTATGCAGTCTTTTTCCTTCTCTCTCTTTCTCCCTTTCTTTCTTCTTTATTTTTCTCTTTCTTCCTTCCATTTTTTTCTAATACTTCCTTCCATTCTTTATTTCTTTCTCCTTCTTTATTATATCCTTTCGATTTTTTCTTTTACTCTTCTTATTATTATTATACCCATTCGAATTTTCCATTTTACTCTTCTTTATTATATCCTTTCGAATTTTCCTTTTTCCTTTTTATTTGAGTTTTCCTCTGGGATCCTTAACTGAAGTCTCCGGATCCATATCTCACGAGGATCCACAAGATTTCTCGCGATCTCCTTATCGTCAGCGCGAAGAGACAGCAGTGCCTCTTATACCCTCCCTCACACACAAACGAAGAAAACATAAATAAATAATAAAAAAATACATACACTAAAACCATTTTCTTTATTTTCATTTGTCTTTCGCCCTTCGCACCACTGGGACACAGCATTGCACAAACAAACAAACGAAAACACGGGTTCATCAGTCGAATCTTGAATTTCCAACACCACTATTTCATTTTAAAAACCTGATCCATAATTGAATTTTCTCACAAACAGGATCTGTATAAAAAAAGAAAGTCGCAATTGGTTAAGTTTTCATGTACAACAAGCCTGCATGTAGACCTAGCTTTCATGAGGACCCAGCCTTCAGTAAACCCTGCCTGCATGCAGAAGCATGTAGGCCCAGCCTAAATGTAGACCTAGCCTCTTGTTTCTAGGCCCAGCCTGCATGTAGACCTAGCCTTCACGTAGGCCCAGCTGCATGTAGAATTGCCTGCAAGAGCCTTCATGTCATGTAGACCTAGCCTTCTTGTAGACCAAGCCTTCATGTAGGCCCAGCCTGCATGTAGACCTAGCCTTCACGTAGGCCCAGCCTGCATGTAGACCTAGCCTGCCCTAGTCAGCCCAGCTGCATGTAGACCTATAGAGCCTTCATGTAGACCCAGCCTTCACGTAGGCCCAGCCTGCATGTAGACCTAGCCTTCATGTTGCTAGACCTAGCCTTCACCCAGCCTGCGTAGACCTAGCCTTCAGCAGCCTGCATGTAGACCTAGCCTTCACGTAGGCCCAGCCTGCATGTAGACCCAGCCTTCACGTAGACCCATCCTCCAGCAGACCCAGCCTTCACGTAGTCCCCACCCTTCACGTAGAACCCAACCCTCCAGCAGCCCCAGCCTTCCAGTCCTTCGATTCCGTCGCTCTCCCTCCGACGTCCTACTTGAAGACCACCACGAAGGCCAGGGCGAAGGATAACAGGAAAGCGGACACTTCGTAAGGTGAGTGGCCCCCGTGCTGCATTGCCGCGGGGTGCTCTCCTGTGCGGAAAGGCAGAGGACGCACTAAAGTTTACGTAGATTTGGTGTATGGGGTGGGGGGTTTAGGAGGAAAAATAGGGAGGTTTGTTTATGTTATTGTTGATTTTTTGTTTTTTTTTCGTGATTATCAGTTTGTTGTTGTTATTGCTGTTGATAATATTATTTTTTTTATTGTTTATTTTATTATCATTATTATTATTATTATTATTATTATTATTATTATTATTATTATTATTATTATCATTATTCTGTTGTTGTTATCATCATCATCATCATCATCATCATCATTATCATCACCATCATCCTCTGTTATCATCACAGAATTATCATTATAAATTCATGTTGAAATGGAATTGACAAGTTCAGATAAGTGATC
>NW_020870858.1:1264424-1266924 GCF_003789085.1 Penaeus vannamei
CATTTTAGGCGGCTTTCCTACGATTAATTGAATTCTCCTTAATATATATTTCTGTTATTATCATTATCATTATCATTTTCCTCATCATCATCACCATCATTATCATCATCATCATAATTTTTTATGATTATCAATATTATTTCCATTACCATCCTCATACAAGTAACATATTACTCATGAAATAAACTATTTACTCATTTAACTAACATTCCATTCATCAAACAAACCATTTACCAATTTACTCTTTAAACTAATTACTCATTCAGTTAACTCCTAACTCATTCTACTAACGTTACTCACTCAACAATTCAGGCAATCAACTAACATTTTACTCATCAAACTAACATTTCATTGATCAAACTAACCATTTACTCATTAAACTAACCATTTCCTCATTCACCTAACTATTAACACAGTCTACGAACATGTTACTCATTCATAAACTAACCATTTACTCATTCATCTAGTTTTTAACTCATTCTACGAACATTTTTACTCATTCAACCAACCTTTTATTCAACGTACTAACATAGTACTCACTAAACCAACCTTTTAAGTACTCAACAATTAACCCTTTCAACCAAACCTTTACTCAACCAATTAAACCCTTTACTCAACCAACCAATTTTAACCTTTACTCAACCAATTAACCCTTTACTCAACCAATTAACCCTTTACTCAACCAATTAACCCTTTACTCAACCAATTAAACTCAACCAATTAACCCTTTATCACCAATTAACCCTTTAACTATTCATACTAACCCTTTTACTCAACCAATTAACCTTTACTTAACCAAACCCTTTACTCAACCAATTAAACAACAATTTTTAAACCCAAATTAACCCTTTACTCAAACCAATTAACCCTTTACTCAACCATTAACCCTTACTCAACCAATTAACCCTTTACTCAACCAATTAACCCTTACTCACCAATTAACACCTTACTCAAATTAATCAACCAAACTTTAACCTTTACTCAACCAACTCAACCAATTAACCCTTACTCAACAATTAACCTTTACCAATTAACCCTTTACTCAACCAATTAACCCCTTTACTCAACCAATTAAACCTTACTCAACCAATTAACCCTTTTTAACTCCAATTAACCCTTTACTCAACCAATTAACCCTTTACTCAACCAATTAACCCTTTACTCAACCAATTTAACCCTTTACTCAACCAATTAACCCTTTACTTCAACCAATTAACCCTTACCAACAGGTTAACCCTTTACTCAACCAAAAATTAACCCCTACTCAACCAATTACCCTTTACTCAACCAATTTAACTAACCCTTACTCACCAATTAACCCTTTACTCAACCAATAACTTAACCCTTTACTCAATTAACCCTTTTACTCAACAATTAAAAACCCTTTACTCAACCACATTAACCCTTTACTCAACAATTAACCCTCTTACTCAACCAAATCTAACCCTTTACTCAACCAAAACGTACTCAACCAATTAACCCCTTTACTCAAACCAAGCCAATAACCCCTTATCAAAAATCAATTAACCCTTTACTCAACCAACCAATTTCACAAACCAATTAACCCTTTTACTCAACCAAATTAACCCTTTACTCAAATCCAATTAACCCTTTACCAATTCTTTACCCAACCAATAACCTTACTCAACCAACCATTAACACTTACTACTCAATCCAATACTCAACCAATTAACTCAACCTTTAACCTCAATACCAATTAACCCTTACTTCAAACCAAATTAACCCTTTTCACACCAATTAACCCTTTACTCAACCAATTAACCCTTTACTCAACCAATTAACCCTTTACTCAACCAATTAACCCTTACTCAACCAATTAACCCTTAGCTCAAACCCAATTAACCTTTTACTCAACCTACCAACCCCTTTTACTCCAACCAATTAACCCTTTACTCACCCAATTAGCCCTTTTTTACTCAACCCAATTAAACCCTTCTCACCAATACCCTAACCCCCTTTTACTCAACCAATTAACCCTTTACTCAACCAGAACAAGCACAAAAGACCACTTACCTTGTCGTTGTGTTTCCATATGATAAACGTAGGTGGTTCCGGCGTGTACTCAACCACGCAGGTGAGGTTGATGTTGCTCCCATTATTTATAAAGATGTCTGGACCGCCATAGATATGCGTTTCTGGTTCTGCGGTGGCGAAAGGGTTAATAATGTTAGTATGGGGGGGCTTTTCTTGTTGGTGTTAGGTGGTGGTATTATAGGTGGGAGGAGGGGGGTGATGGTGGTGTGAGGAGTGGGGTTCAGGTTCTTTTTTTTTTTTTTTTTGTGCTGTTGCTTTTATTGTGTTGAATGATCTGAATCTCCTCTCCCTCTCTACCCCTCATTCCTCTCTCCACTCTCTTCTCTCCACCCAAATCTCCCTTCTCTCTCTCTCTCTTCTCTCTCCACTCTCTCCATCTCTTCTCTCTCTCTCTCTCTCTCTCTCACTCTTCTTTAACTCTCTTCTCTCCCCCTCCCTTCTCTTC
>NW_020870858.1:1269424-1286924 GCF_003789085.1 Penaeus vannamei
ATGATAATAATTACGTAGATAATGATAATGATATCAATGATATAAACAATGATGGTATAGATAATGATAATAGCAATAATGATGGCTTTTATTATGACCATTATAGTCATAATCAATCATTATAACCATAATCAATCATTATCATATTTATCATTATCATTATCACTGCTATCATAATTATTGTCTGCTATCACTATAAGTAGTAACAACAATGACAATAACAAAAATGAAAATAAAAGTAATTATAAAATAATGATGATTATAATGATATATGTGATGATGATAATGACAATGTTAATGATAATGATAATGATGATGATGATTATGATGATGATGATAATAGTAATAATAATAATGAAAATAAACATAAAGCAATAATAACAAAACACTGATAATAATAACAAAATAACAACAACAATAATAATAACAATAATGTTGATGATAATAACATTGACAAAGATGATAATAACAACAACAACGATGAGAAAAAAAAATACCCCCACCTTTGTCCAACACGAAGAAACCATTTGCCATTGCGAAAGAAAATGCAAAGAAGACAAGAAAGAAAAAGAGAAAGTGCTCAGCCTGTCTTTGTTGCTAAGGAGGTTCGGCTCTGATAGGACTGTGACTTTTCGATATTTTCCTTCTTTTTCTTCTTTTTTTTTTTTTTTTTTACTATTTCTTATTATTTTTTTTGAGTGATTTTT
The DNA here is from genome assembly GCF_003789085.1 of Penaeus vannamei. Taxonomy (NCBI): domain Eukaryota; kingdom Metazoa; phylum Arthropoda; class Malacostraca; order Decapoda; family Penaeidae; genus Penaeus; species Penaeus vannamei. Next base: position 1,270,132 of record NW_020870858.1, read on the forward strand.
TTTTCTTTGGGCTGTTTGATTGTCTTTACTATTGACTGTTTGACTGTTTGATTGTTTGATTGTTTGAGTCTCTAGATATGGTAGTAGTGATGGTAATAATAATTATAAGGATGATGATGATGATGATGATGAATGATGATGAGAAGGAGGAGGAGGAGGAGGAGGATATTGATAATGATAATAATTACAATTGTAATAATGATAACAATGATAATGATGCATTGATAATGTAGATAATTATAATGATAATGAAGATAATAATGTTGATATGTAGATAATAATGTTGATAATATAGGTAATGATAATGATGATAATGATAATAATGTTGATATTATTGTTATCTTTGATATTACTATCTTTACTACTATCACCATCATTATTATTATCATAACTAGCATTAATAGTAGTAGTAGTAGTAGTATCATTAACATCATCCTGATTTTTTTTATTAACATCATTATTCCCTCTACCTCCTCATTAACACCTTATAATCCCTATCGCCATCATCAATTATATAACTATAACCATTAAACCTGATTAACCAACACCAAACCTATTATCTCCATTATCTTTCTTCTGACTGTCTTCAGCTCGGGAAACAATACTCCTTAATTCCTCAACGCAAAACCACAAACGATTAATGCCAATCTATCGACTCCTTTGTTACAATAGATAGGAAAAGTTCTGTCAGTCTATGCCTATCTTTGCCCATCTATCTTAAGAAGTGTTATTTGTAACCTTGGGAGGAAATAATGTCTTGGGATTCCATTAATTTCACTCGGTCACTAAACTCGGTAACTGTGGGATGGTACAATTAATGAAATGAATTGAACACTGTATAAATATGCCCGTGAGGTTCTTAATGTTACTTATTTTCTGAAGATTTTTGGTTAAAAATATATGATCAATTTAATGTAGTGTGATTAGTTTGAACAGTGGTGGGGATTTGTTTCTTATACGCGCATACACACACACAAACACACACACACACACACGCACGCACGCACGCGCACACACACCACAACACACACACACACACACACACACCACACACACCACACACACACACACACACACCACACACACACACACACACACACACGCACACCTATCTATCTATCTATCTCTCCACACTGTCTTTTTCTCTTTCTCTAAAGAGCAACCCCTTTCTTTCGTTCGTAATATATGATAAGAGCATCAGAGAAGTATGATGATGATAATAACAGTAATAATAATAGTAATAATGATGATGATGATGATAACAATAATAGGAGTAATGATAAATAATGATAACAACGACAGAATAATAATCCATGATAATAAAATAATCAATAATAATAATAAAAATGATAATGATAAAGGTGATGATAAATACAACAACAATAATGAATAACAATACTTATCACCATTTTATCATTATTATCATTACAATGATAACAATAACAACAATAGCAACAACGAAAAGAACAATAATAATGATAATAATAATGACAATAATAGAAATAATGATGATGATAACAATACTTAACAACATAACATGAACAAAGAAAAGAAATGAAAGATCTAGAACGAAGAAATTGCGAAAAAGAAAAAGAGAGAAAAAGGAAGAAAAGAGAAAGAGAAAAAAAATGGAAGAGAAGGGAAAGAATTCCATATCGGAACATTTACTCTCGCTGACCGTAAAAATAGCGTTATAAGAACGTAAACCGGACCGGACACTGGAAATCCCGCCGTAACAAGGAATTCCGTACTCTTATCTTCTGTTCTTTCTACTTTTCTCTGATATTTTATAGATTCTGATTCCATTTAGTGTCTTTTTTTTTTTTTTTTTTTTTTTTTTTTTTCCTTTCTTGGTTTGGTGTGTTGCGGTCTTGTTTTTGTTTGTTTTATTTTTAGTTGTGGTTTGTTTTCGTGTGATTCATATTCTTTCGTTTGCGTCGTTGTGGTTGTCTTTGACTTTGTCTGTCTCTCGTCTCTGTCTGTCTCTTTCTCTCTCTTTATCTATCTATCTCTCTCCTGTCTCTATCTCTGTCTCTTTTTCTGTCGCCTCTCTCTATCTATCTATCTATTTGCCTGTCACTTTGTCCATCTCTGTTTTTCTATCATCTCTTTCTCTCTCTTTCTCTTTCTCTATTTCTATTTACCTTTCATCTGTCTCTCTCTCTCCTCTCTCTCTCTCTCTCTCTCTCTCTCTCTCTCTCTCTCTCTCTCTCTCTCTCCTCTCTCTCTCTCTCTCTCTCTCCTCCCTTCCCTCCCTCCCTCCTCCTCCCTCCCTCCTCCCTCCCCTCCCTCTCCCTCCCCTCCCTCCCTCCCTTCTCTCTCTCTCTCTCCCTCTCCCTCTGTTTTATTCTCCTCTGTCTGCTTCCTTTCACGCCTCACGACCTCCCACTCCTTTACTTGAGAACTTGTTAGGCGCTTGTTTTTGTTGCCGTTGTTATGTTGTTATTTGATGCTGTTGTTTTTCTTGTTTTTGTTTTTCTCTCTCTTATTTCGTCTTTCGTTTCACGCAGAGTGCTTTTCGCCCTTCTTTCTTTGTGAACTTTGTGGGCGCGACTAACTCGGGTGTTGTTATAGGTCGAAGAGAAACGAAGCATCATCTTTTGAAGCTTTTTCGTGGCTTCGTTTGAAGCTTCTGAAACGCCGAGATTAAAAAATATATATAATATGATATATATATATATATATAATATATATATATATGTGTCTAGATTTTTTTTTTTTTTTTTTTTTTTTTTTTGTCAAGTGTGGAAGTTACTATATTTAGAAAAGTATATTAATTTATGTCGTTTTTTTTTTTTTTGGGGGGGGAGTAATGGAAGTTACTATATTTAGAAAAGTATATTATTTTTTGTATCTGTGATTTTAGTTCTTGGTAGTTCGACCGTTGTTTAAGGTGTTATTAAGTGGTATGATATTTCAAGTCCTTATGTCATCCAAATTTTCGTTATCATTACCTTTCGTATATCCTATCGATTGTCTTATCCTATCTGCATTATTCTTATCTTCTCATTTTATGAAGGACGTTTTTATGGTTATTATGAACGTTGTTAATATCACTGCCACGAGAATATTGGATAGCATTTTATTATTGATATCGTCCTTATCATAATCATAACTGGCATTGTTACTGATGTTTATTGTCCATGTTATAGCGTTTTATTATCATTAATGTCATCGTCGTCATATTTATCATTATTATCATCATTGCTGTTAGTATTATTTCTATCAATATCTTTATCATCATCATTACTATTGATATTATTCATTGTTATGATTACTATTTATATTATCATTATCACGTATTACTAATTATTACCGTTACGATTATGATTATATTATTACTAGCATCATTAGTACCATTATCATTATATTCAGCATTATCATTATAAACACCATTTATGTTATCATTATCATCATAATCATCACCATAATCATCTTTATCATTATCACTATTGCAATTTTCCTTAATCATAAATAAAAATGCTAATTGATTTTATTCACCAATTATCCTCCATATAACATACTTTCAACAACCTTCATAATTTCCTATAAGTGACTGACAGACTAACTAGCCAGCTGTTAGCACATCCTCTTTATCATTTCTTTAATATTCTACCAAAAAGGACGACCAGCAATTCCCTATCAACTAATACGCAACGAGAATTTGATAAGCACATATCTCTTTATATCCTAAAATAATCAGGTGTTGCCGAACCAGCTCCATAATTCAATCTAAATTCAAGAGAGAAATCTTTATCAGTAAAGGAATAAAGGAACGTCCGACTGGATGAAATATTCAATAGACACAAGTCCCTGGTAGTTTACGCGCATGTGTGGAGGGAAGGAGAAGGGAGGGAGGGAGGGAGAGAGAGATGCGGCGGGAAGGAGGGAGGAGGGGGGGGGGAGGGGGAAGGGAGGGAGGGAGAGAGGAGGAGATGCGGCGGGGGAAGGGGTGAGGGAGGAGGCAGGAGGGAGGAGGGACGGGGAAGGGAGGGGTGAGGGAGGGACGGACGAGGAGGGAGGAAGGGAGGGAGGAAGAGAAGAGATGCGGGGGGGAAGGGTGAGGAGGGAGGCGACGGGAAGGGAGGTGAGAGGGACGGACGGAGGAGAGGAGGAAAGGAGAAGAGAGAGGAGAGGAGGAGGTGAGGAGAGGGAGGGAGGAGGGACGGGGAGGGACGTGGGGAGGGAGGAAGAGAGGAGGAGGAGAGAGGAGATACCGGGGCGGGGGAAAGGGAGGGGGGGAGGAGGGACGGGGAAGGGGAGAGGGTGAGGAGGGAACGGACGGGGGAGGAGGAGGGAGGGAGAAGAGAGAGATGCGGCGAAGGTGAGGAGGAATGAGGGAGGAAAGGAGGAAGGGAGGAGGAGATGGGGAGGGATGGAAGGGGGAGGGGGGAGGGGAGGGATGACGGGAAGGGAGGAAGGGAGGGGGAGGAGGGAGAGGGGAGGGGCGGAGGGAGGGATGAGGGAGGGACGGGCGGAGGGAGGGAGGAAGGGAGGGAAGGAAGAGAGAGAGATGCCGGGGGAAGGGTAGGGAGGGAGGGAGAGGGAGGGACGGGGAAGGAGGTGAGGAGGAGGAAGAAGAGAGATGCGGGCGGGGGAGGGGGGGAGGGGACAGGGGAAGGAGGAGAGTGGGGGGAAGGGAGGAGGGCGGAAGGAGAGGAGGGAGGAGGGGGGAGGGAGGAAGGGGAGGGGAGGGAGGAAATGGGGGCGGGGAAGGAAGGATGGGAGAAGGAGAGGGAGGGAGGAGGTGAGGGTGGGGGGGGAAGCGGGTGGAGGGAGGGAAGGAGAAGGAGGAGGAAGAGAGAGAGAGCGGCGGGGGAAGTGGGGGGAGGAGAAGGGAGGGAGGGGGGGAGGAGGAAGGGAGGGAGGGGAAAAGGAGGGAGGGGGGAGGACTAAGGAGGGGGAGGGAGGCGGGGAGAGAGGGAGAAGGAGGGGACGAGAGAAGAGAGTTATGGGAGAAATAGGATGAGGATGAGGGTGAAGAGAAAGGAAGATGGGGATGGTGAGAAAAGAGGGGGAGAAACAAGAAAAGAGAAGGAGAACAATTCGATGCGTTTGTATGTCTGGAAATGCTTTATCCTTTTCAAATAATTGTGCATTCACTCTATCACTAGTACCACGGATAACCAAGATCTCTATGCTATAACATAAGTACTTTTACCCTAACATACCCCTACTATTACATAAGACTACCAAAAACCTTGTGGTAATTCAATCTCATCATAAAACCTGTACAGTACACCATAGATACCACCATTACCACAAACTATCCGAATGCGATGATGGAGCCTAGACTTCGGATTAAAATGTCTTTTTTTTTTTTTTTTTTTTTTTACCATAACGTCTATAATTCAGCTAAATTTTGCAGATCTACTACTTGCATAAAAAAAATTACACGAATTCTTACCCATGCTACACAACAGTGACATTGATTTATTAACGCCGAAATCATGGCTCTAATGACGCATTCGTATCATTTGCGGTAAAGATGGTAACCCTGTGGTACACATCCTCTACTTTCATTCACCAGCGTTGCCAATTCCTGAACCGCCTGTTTCGAATAACTTATTCGAAACATTACAACGCGTGTAGGCTCTCGCATGCAGTGTTGCCATTGATATTTCCACAAAACCTCTAGATTGAATTAGACATAAGAGTAAAAAATTTAGCTCCTCATTTTATCACTAAAACTACTTAAAGAAGACACTAAATATAAAGTAAACACAATTATTTCCCGCTTTATCATAACTCAAAAACTCTAGATCGAGCGGGAAAGTCGCTAGAATGGCAACACTGCTCCCGGGGGCAACGTTGTGTGGTTGTGCGTGGAAATGGTAGAGGGGATCGCACGTTCTTCACCCGCGCCAAAGGGTTCTGAAATGGATTCTGAGGGCAGTGTAAAAAGAGAGAAGAAAATGAACGAAAGAGAGCGAAAAAAAGCGAATGAACCCCGGAATTAATCATTTTGGTGCGTGGGTATGTGTGTGTGTGTGTGTGTGTGTGTGTGTGTGTGTGTGTGTGTGTGTGTGTGTGTGTGTGTGTGTGTGTGTGTGTGTGTGTGTGTGTGTGTGTATGCTGTTATCTAAGAAGCTTTTGATACTGAGAAGACAAACAGAATTAGTGTGTCAAAGTATTTTTTTTTTCTTAAACCATCCATTTTTATCTATCTATCTATCTATCTGTCTGTCTGTCTGTCTGTCTATCTACCTACCTTTCTCTATCTATCTGTCTCTCTCTCTCCGATATGTACTGAGAAACCCGTATGTAAAATAAACATAGTACTAATACAGCATATGCAACACTCTTGCTTATACTCGAATACCATTTCAACTCAAATCCGTCAATTTCTTCTTTCTTTTTTTTCTTTCTTTCTTTTTAACAGCATACGGGTAGTTGCGAACAATGAATTTAATCCAAATTATATTTTCCTTTTTTTGACATATCAGAAACATTTTGAAGTTCCTGCGTCTGTCGGAATCTACCCAGATATTCAGATCAATCAACATGGCATGCAACAATGTCTTCATGAATTTCCCTGGGATATTTTCAAGCGCTATGTTATTCAAGTTATTTGATCAATGTAATAACTTGAACGCACCTAATATAACGTAATATAACGCAGCTGATATAATGAGCGTTGCTAATGGCTTCATAAAGAGTGATGAAAAGAATATGAAAATTAATAATAATAATAATAATGATATTAAAATAGTATCTTCATATCAAAAGGAATAGCAACTAAACTTACTGATGTTGAAATGACAGTAATTGTAGTTATTAATATTTGAATGAATAACATTTGGAATAATGATGTGCAAAGGCTGGAGGCTCAATTAAGTATGAATATCATAATTGGAGGATAAATGCAGGTTCCATTATATCATTTACTGTAATCGCTGTTATTTTTATTTTTTTGATATCTAATTTTTCCTCACTATAATAATGCCATAGTGACTCGGTAAAAAGATAGATAGATAATAAAAAAAAATCCTAATTATCTGTCATAAGTACGATTTTCCTTAATCATGACATTTCGATTTAGATCATGTCGAAAACGAGATAGCGGAAAATGGGAAACTGAAGATTTTTTTTTCTTTTATGATAAACTTAAATAAATTAGAACAAATAGACTCTCTCCGTGCGCAATAATAATAATGATAGTAATGAAGATGATGCGATTAATGATAATGATGAAGATGAAGATGATGAAATGATGATGATGATGATGATGATGATTGATGATAATTGAAAGATGATATGATGATGATGATGATGATGATGATGATGATAATGATGAATGATAATGATAATGAATATGATGAGATGATGGATGCATGATGATAATGAAGATGATGAAGATGATGATGATGATAATGATAATAATGATAATAATAATGATAGAAATAATAATACAGACAAAAGCAATGACAATAATGATTATAGTAACAATGCTAACAATAATAATAGTAGTAAAATGAAATAACATAAAAGACATAATGAACAACCATTAATTAAACCCCAACTTAAACCCATTCGCCATCCAACACATTACTTCTTTCCTCCCATATTTCCCTTAAAATCAGCTCTCAAAATTTGGTCGTCTTTTCATAATTCGGTACCCCTTCACCGCCCCCCCCGCCACCCACCCCCATCCCTACCCCGGTCATTCCTCACACCCCCTAGCAGCCATTACCTCCCCAATTCCCCCTCCCCCTCCCTCAACCCCTCCCACCAACCCATACCCTACCCCCCGCCCTCACACCCTCCTCACTCCCCCCCCCCCCTCTACAACACACAAAACACCCTCCCATTGCCCCCCAACCCTATACTCATCATCCCCTCCCCACTCCCTCACCCCCCCCCGCCACCCACCCACACACACCACTCTCCCTTACCGCCCCCCGCCCATCGCGTCCTGAGTAGGCCTCTCCCCCCCCCCCCCCCCCCCCCCCCCCTCCCCTCCCCCCCGTCCCCCCCCCCCCTACCCCCCAACTACCAAAGGGGACCTGGACCCAAACCCAATTCCTCCCCCCCGCCCCCCCCTTTTAACCAAACGTCCGGCTTCCGTACAGCGTGAAAGCAGCTAGCCATTATCCACTCATGCTAGCATTCCGGGACGCGCCTCGGACGCCGCAATTACTGAATCACGACGTTTAGCTTCCAACTGCTACAGAGCCCCGTACATCATCCTAGATAGCCCCGTCAGGCCCCGTACTACGCAGCTACCAACCTCTCCCCCCACCTCACCCCGATCTATCTTGTAGCCCCCCCACTACTCTCTTCACCAACCCTCCTGACCCCCCCAGCCAAAAATACCCCACCACATGCACCAGCACCCTTCGCCCTACTCCTGCCCAATAACACCCCTTCATCCCAACCTCCTAACCCCAACACTCCACCGTCACCAACACCCCACACCCCAACCCCTCACCCTCCACCCCAAATCCCTTCACCCAACCCCTCACGCCCCACCACCAATCCCTCACCCCCACCCAAAACTCCTCACTTCCACACTCCACCCTCACCTCCACCCCCAACCCCTCAACCCCCCCACCCCAACCCGGTCATCCCCCCCACCCCAAAAACCCATCACTCCAACACTCCACCCCCCTCAAGCAACACCCCCTCACCGCAACCATCACCCACCCAAGCACTCCACCCTCACCCGCACCCTACACCCAACACTCCACTCTCCACCCCAACCCCTCCACCCAAACATTCCACTCTCACCCCCACCCCACAAAATAATTTAAAACAAAATAAACAAATAAATAATTAATTAAAAAAAATTACGAAAATTTCCAAACACTTACACAACTTTGAGCCAGAATATAGTGCCTTCATGGGGGGAGTGGTGGACACCTGCACTCGTACATGCCCGAGTCGCGGCTTCTGGGCGAAATCGACGGTGAGTGCCCAGTCCGTCTGACCCCGGGGTGTGCACTGCCCCGGAAAACGGCTGGTCGGAGGTGTAGGTTGCGTAAGCACAGCCCACCGTTCAGGAAGGGGCTGGTCCGGCTTCTGCTGAGCCCCAAGGAAACCTGTGAGGAGAGAAGGAGAGATTGGTGGGAAGGAAACTGGGGAGATAGGGGGATGGAGGTAAGGGGATGGGGAGGAGAGGAGGGGCCGAGTGGGAAGAGGGAGGGAGAAGGGAAGGAAGGGGAGGGGAGGATGGGATGGGCAAGGGAAGGGAGGGGCTCGGAATGGGGTGCGGGAGAGGGAGGGTAGGGAGAGGGGAAGGGGAAAGGGAAGAGGAAGGGCGGGGATGGGGACAAGGTGATGGGAAAGCAAGGACCCAAGAAGGAAAGATGAAGGGGAGGGCGCTAAGCCAGACTTGTGACACTAAAATGGAAGGGGGCAGGGCTGGGGGAGGGAAGACGAGCGCGGCTCGTATTCGATATATCTTTTCGTGATGCTCACTAGAGCTCTCTCTCGAGCGCTCTATCTATGTCGGTATTATGGATCACTATTGTAATTCTCAGATTATTGTTATCACTGTATCATAGTACTCTCTCCAAATCAAGACGCGTTACGCGCATTTCTGCTATATATTACTACTACTACTACGGTTTGCTATTACTTATAATATTATTCATTACTATTTATATCTACTTGCTCCGCTACTGCTATTCACTTTATTATTACTACTGCTACTCCACTAATTATCATTCACTTTTATTACTATTTCTATTCCTGTTCAACTATTACGTACTGCTATTATTACTTTATCATTTTTCTATTACTATTTAAATATTATATTACGATATTAATTACTACTACTCCTACTACATTTATGGAATTGGTTATTATGGATATAATTTATGCGATCCAGTCGTGAGATACACTGCGCCACACTCCCTCACGGCCTCCCTCGCCACAGAAGCCGACCACTAGGTGCATGCAATAAATCGCTCCATCACAACCTCATCAACTTGCCCACCACCATTCCACATCCATCACCACCACTACTGCCACCACACCCACGCCAATAATCTACACATCCATCATAATCCCTCCTCACTTCATCTTCCGCCCATCTTCGCTCCCAATCATCATCTGCATTATCACCGATCTCTCCAATCACTATTCTATCGCCGCGAACGACACTCCGAATATAAACCAAACTAACTAGATGCAAGACGGCACGAAAGCAGCGGAACCAACTGAGAGCGAAATTTAGCATTAACAGCACTCAGACTTGAGATAGATCGAGATGCATATGAAGCAATCATCGCGACTAACCACTGAATCGTCACACGCAGTTCATCAACAACGTGACGGCGCAGACGAGAGTACTCTAGATTCGAGTGAGATTCGAAGTGACATCAGAGTAACCGGACTCATAATCGCAGCGCACTACCACCCGTACCGACCGAAGAGAAGTGCGCAGTGAACACGACGAGGCCAAGAGAGGGGCCAGTGAGAGGTGTATAGAGAACCAGAGACAAGGGTGGAACGCGAAAGAGTGCGGAGAGGCGGATAGAACCATTCACCAAGTTTTAACAGATAAGCCATAAAGTGCAAAGGCCGGAGGCACGCGTCCAAGGTCCTCACGCGAGACAGGCCGATCGCTGAGAGCGGACACATAAGAGCACAAGATCAAAGTGGGTGGAAATAGGTATCACTGTCAACTCTCTTGTAGTGTTTAAGGCATTTTGATGTGTGTGCGATGTCGCCATCACTACACTCACACACTCATTCATCGACTCTACTATCACATCAATAAAAATACACCACAACACAGTCCGTCACTTGTTAGTTCAAATGAAATCAAGCCCACCTCGTCTAGTCAAACAAATAGTCTATTACCTTCCATTCATGGCACACACCGACGTATCATGCCTCTCCGCTTGGCCACGGGAGACGCGGAACCTTACCAACACACCATCAACCACCCTGCACACTAGTTTGCCATGAATAGTAACCAACCTTTACCAGTTGGACACACTTCAACAGACAATTTCATATTCTCGATAACTCCATACTTCTGCACATTTGTACCAAATATTCATTGCCATCATCACCCACCATCTTCATCACATACCCTCATGTAAAGTGCAAAATGATCACGAAGCGTGGAGGGGCTATATCGAGGAATGTCAAGGCGCGCGAAAAAAGAGAGGATAGGAAAACAGATAGAGAGATACTCAGAAGTGAGTTCTTTTGAAGAGATCGCGTGTGGATTAGTGGGTGTTAACATAAGCAGGCGAATGACTGAGTCGAGCGTCTAATATGAAATGTAGAGGAGGCGGCTACATAAGGGAAATATTAGAGATGTGACATAGGATTGTCTAGAATGGCTTACTTTCTATACCACGTCGGCGTTTTCTTCCTCTCGTATTCTGTTATAACGTTGTTTATCTCTCTTGTCGTGTTTGGGTTCACACGTCCGTGTTTCGTTTCCTTACTCTCTCCATGTCGTGTTCACTTTTTGATATGTTCTTACTCTTGTTGTTTGGTCCATTATTCCATGCGATTTTTAATCCGGCGCTGTGGCTCTTTTATGTATTTTATTTATTATTCGTATTTGTCCCCTATAATGGTCTGTCTCTTCGATGTGTTTTATTTTTCATTCCAACTCAGTCGAACTCGTGTGTGTGGTTTTGTTTAAAAGTTATAGATGAGTCTTACTTCTTGTCTTTGTCGTCTTGATTTTATAGTGAGAATTTCATTGCTTTAATAAATTGAATAATTGATTATTATTTTCGTGGGGGAGAATAAATATACATATAATTATATGTATCTGTTACCATGCTTCTTTTTAATGTCTATTTATCCCCAGTGTATTCATATGATCCCTTTTTTATAGATAGATATTGTAAAATATTCCAAAATATTCCTAAGATAGGAATTCCTCGTGGAATATATATCAATATCATAAATCTGCATTAAATTTTATTCTCTCTTGGAGGTATTATCTATGGAAATGTCGTGGTACAGTTATAGTTGTGCGAATAGCGAGTGGAATGTATATCTATAAAATATTGGTGTTTTTGTCATTCCTTGTCTTCTTCCGCCGTGAACATCCTCTCTACACACTCCAAGGTCATGTGTGCTACGTCGTTGCCTTTCTCTCTCTATGTTTCCTATATTCTCATTCTTCGTGTCTTCTGTCTGCCTTGTTATATTATTCCTCTGTTATACTCTGTGTCTCTGCCCTCATCTCTGTGTCATACTCTCTTCCCTCTTTGCTTTCGTCCTGCGTTTATTCTTATTCCCTCACTCTCCTCTCTGCTTCCCCTTCCTTTCTTTCTCTCACTCCTTCACTTCCGTCTCTCTCCTCTCCATTCCTCTCTTCCTTCCTCGCTCCCCGTTCATCGTCCACCCTTCCATTTCCTCCTTCTCTTTCTTTTCTTACTTTTCCTTCTACCACCACCTCTTTCTCTTCATTTTCTTCCTCCTACATCTCTACTCCTCCTTTCTTCTCTTCCTCTTCCCCATTCTCCTCCTCTTTTTCTTCTTTCCTCTTCTCTCCCTCCTCTTTGACCTATACCTTTTTCGCATACATTTCCTCCTCCTCCTCTCTTCTTCTTCGTTTCTTCCTCCTCTTCCTCTCCTTCCCTCTTAGACTTATACTTAAACCCGTATCCTCCTCCTGCCTCCTCCTCCCCACCCTTCTTTTTTTTTTTTTTTTCCCCCTCCCTAAGCCCCTTCCTTCCCTCTCCTAACTTCCCCCTTTTTTCATCTCTCTTTCATTTTTCATCCTATTCTATTTCCTCGACGTCTCTCCTCTCCTACATGTCAAAACCAGACTTTTTTTCTCTCCCTTTTTCTCCTTTTCTCCCCTCTATCCAGTCCTCTCCCCTCTGTCTCTCCCTCCCCTCTTCACCCTCCCCTCGATTCTCCACACTTCCCCACTTTTCTCCCCCTTTTTTATCTTTCTGCCTTCCCTTCTCGTTCCCTTCCTTTCCTGCCCTGTCTAAAATCTGTACCCTGCCTCTTGATTCCCTCTTTCTGTTCTCCCTTTCTTCCTCATCCTCTCTCCCGCCTCCATTCCGCTCCCTAATACATCTGTCTCTGTCTGTCTGTCTCTGACTGCCCTTTTTATCTTCTTCCTATCCGCTCTTTCCTTTCTCTTCTTTCCTTTTTCTTTCTCTTTCTTTCTCTCTCTCCTTCTCTCTCTTCTCTCTCTCTCTCTCCTCTTCTCTCTCTCTCTCTCTCTCTCTCTTCTCCCTTCTCTCATCTCCTCTCTCTCTCTCTCCTCTCCATCTCTCTCTCTCACTCTCCACTCACTCTTCACCTTCCAACTCACTCTCTCTCTCTCTCTCCTCTCTTCTCTCTCTCTCTCCTTCTCCCTCCTCTCCTCTCTCCTCCTCCCTCTCTCCTCTCTCCTACCTCTCTCTCCTTCTCCTCTTCCCTCCCACCCTCATCCTCTCCTCTCCCTCCCCTCCTCCTTCTCTCTCCTCATCCCCTTCTCTCCTCTCCCCCTCTCTCCTCATCCTCCCCCTCTCCCTCCTCCCTTCCTCCTCTCTCTCTTCTCTCCCTCTCTCTCCTCTCTCTTCTCTCTCCTCCCCCCTTCCCTCCCGTCCCCGCTTTCCCCCTACTCTGTCCTCCCCTCCCCTCCGTAGCTCTATCTTCTCTCTCTCTCTCTCTCCTCTCTCTCTCTCTCTTCTCTCTCTCTCTCTTCTCCTTCTTCTCTCTCTCTCTCTCTCTCTCTCTCTCTCTCTCTCTCTCTCTCTCTCTCTCTCTCTCTCTCTTCTCTCTCCCTCTCTCTCTCTCTCTCTCTTCTCCCTCTCTCCTCTCTCCCTCCTCCCTCTCCCTCTCCTCTCTCTCCTCTCTCTTCTTCTCTTCTCTCTCTCTTCTTCTCTCTCTCTCTCCTCTCTCTCTCTCTCTCTCTCTCTCTCTCTCTCTCTCTCTCTCTCTCTCTCTCTCCTTTCCTTTTCGAATCTCTACCCCCCATTCTACCTATTATCTTTATCCCCTTCATCTTTTCCCCATCTCTTCCTACTTTTACCTTATCACTCCCTTATCCACTGCCCTTACCCAATCTCCCTTTCCCTATTCCCTCCCCTCCTACCTTACCCATTACACATTTTACGCTATCCTTATTACACCATTTCTTTCCTTTAACCCTCTTCCCTCAACCTCTTCCTTTCCCTCTCCCTTAACTCTATTCCCTACCCACTACCCTTATTACATCCCTCCTTCCCCTAATCCCTAATTTAACCCATTCTACATTCCCCTACAGTTTCCTCATATAATATTTTTTTATATATCTCCCCCCCCTCTCCTTATCCTTTCATTTATCTTTACCCATTTCCTTTTTTTTTCTTTTCGTTTCTTTTCTTTTATTTGATTTTATATTATTTTATTTTTATTTTATCTCGTTTTATTTTTATTTCTTTTCTTTCCTTTTATTTTATTTGTATTTTATTTCATTTATTTCATCTGTTTTATTTTATTTCTTTAATTTTTTTTTTCATTATTATTAAATTACCACGTTTATGTGATTTTTTGATCAACTTTGGCTAATTTTTGGTTTCAGTTTCTTCTTATTAATTTGCAAATATAGAAACAAAATTAGAAATGAATAGATGAAATTATAAATATATCAATAAAATTAGCAAAATATTAATAAACTTGTCAATGCATAAACATAGTTACAAATGAATAACTGAATTAAGTTAAAACAGCATAAATAAAACTACAGATAATCAAGTAAATAAAAAAAAATAACTAAATTAAGCTATAGTTACATAATGAGCTACAAAACATTAAACAAATAAAACTACAAATTAATTCGGTTAGCAGCTAATATATGAAGTTATGAATAAACAAACAATATTTCAAATCAATAAAAAGTCACAAGAAATAAACAACTTCCTGAATAAGCAAAGTTATCTATGAATAAAACAAATACTAAAAGGCTTTATAAAAAGATACAAAAAAGATACACCTAAAGTTACAAATAAGCAAAATTACAAAAATAAAAGTACATATATTAAAATGCTATTAAAATCATATACACATAAAGTTAGAAATAAATTGTTACAAATACATTTATATCTACATCGGCACCTATATCTATATCTATATATCTATATCTGTACCTACAAAATCTACATCTACAGTTAATATTATAACATCTACATTAATAATAGTATCCAACATCTACACCTACTTTACACATACATCTGCATCAATAATCTACATCTAAAATCTACAGCTACATCTACATCTGTATTGCATTTTATCTGTATCTACATATACATCTTCATTTTCATCCAAACTCTACACCACATCCTACTATCTGTATCTATTCCTATATTATATTATAATATTAAAAAGTTTGCATTTATATCCTATATACTAGAAATCCGTTACATCTATCTATATACCTCTGCTCTAACATCTCATTCCTTTCATCTAATCACAATTACCGCAATCTACACCTACATCTAATACATACATCTACACATCTAATACTTACATCCTACATCTACAATCTAACACTCTACATCTACACACCTACGGTCTCCAATCTAACACTACAGCTACACTACACCTACATCTAACACCTACACCTACACCTACATCTAAGTCTACATCTCTTCCTACAACTACACCCCTAAAAAGCTACATCTACATCTACCTCTTTATCAACCTACAAAATCTACATAGTCCCCATCCCATAGCACTTACCGTTCTGTTTCCGATCTTGTTGACCCTGCAGTTGAGCTTCGCCGGACGTCCCACAAGCGCGGTGACGTTGCCTGACCTCTCGATCTCGAAGAACGGGCCAGGGGGAAGGATGTCAACAAAGGGCGGCAGGGAATTGTGTTGGTGCTGCTGGTGGCCGCCCACTTGCTCGTCCAAGATCGCGCACCACGCTGTAGGCGGGGTTGGTCGAGAGAAGAGAGAGTGGTGAAGTTCGTGAGGCGTGTGAGGGTGGGAGAGGGTGGGGTTAGGGAGGGAGGGAGGAGGAGGGAGGGGGGAGAGGAGGTGGGAAGGGGGAGAGGGTGGGGAGTGAGGGAGGGAGGGAGAGGAGAAGGAGGTGAGGGGAGGAGGAGGTAGTAGGAGGAGGGAGGGAGGGAGGGTAGGGGAGGGAGGGAGGGAAGAAGAGGGGAAAGGGGGAGGAGAGAGACAGAGAAAGAAAAAATAGAGAGAAAAAAAATTAGACATACATAGAGAGAAAGAATTAGACAGAAGAGAGAGGAGAGAAAAGAAGAGAGATGGAAAGAGAAAGAAAGAAAGGGAAAAAAAGAGGAGAGTGGGAGAGAAAGGTCTTCGTTGGTTCGAACATCTGGTTTGGTTTCAAAGCTTTATCAATACAAAACAGATAAAGATTAAACACATACACACCCACACATACAAAATAGATATACATTCAAACATACATACGCAAGAAATACACCCACCCACACACACCCACCACCACACACAATATAGTGTATGTGTGTGTGTGTGTGTGTTGTGTGGTGTGTGTCTGTGTGTGCTGTGTGTGGTGTGTGTGTGTGTGTGTGTGTGTGGTGTGTGTGTGTTGTGTGTGTGTGTGTAGTGTGTGTGTGTGTGTGTGTGTGTGTGTGTGTTGTTGTTGTGTGTGTAGTTATATGATATATATATATATGTATATATAATAGGGCTATATTTAGCTATACTTATATATTATATATATATTATAATTTCATATATATATAGAATAGTATATTATATACTATATTTATTATATATATAGAGCTAGGGCATATCCACTCTTTCTAGTTATATAATTAACATAGCGTGGGTATTAATAAAGTAGGCTAATGCTTATACATAATATTCGATATAAAAACATGTCTACTCCACTATCACTC
>NW_020870858.1:1291924-1300394 GCF_003789085.1 Penaeus vannamei
CGTGTGTGTGTGTGTATTTGAGTGAGTGTCCGTTTGTGCTCATGTGTATGTACGTGTAAGTATTACTCAAAATCAATAATAATCCTGAAATGAACACCACTGAACACCACTCGCAATACTCTATGTAAAGATTGTCTCAATATGTAATAACAGCAACCGATAACCGATATCGCCTTGCAATGCAGCAGAACTCCTATCGTAATGTGCTACAGATTTTCTCTCACTAGCGTAGTATAAATCATAGGAATAGTCCTATCGACTGACAACAAAGAAAAAAAAATATCTTGTCTTAAAAAGGAAAGAAAAAAGAAAAAAAGAAAAAAGGGGAAAAAAGAAAAAAAAAGAAAAACAAAAAACAAAAGAAAAAAGGAAAAAAAAGGAAAAAAAAAAAAAAGAAAAAAAAGAAAAAAAAAAGAAAAAAGAAAAAGAAGAAAAAAAGAAAAAAAAAAATATATATATAATATAATATATATATAATATATATATATATATATATATATATATATATATATATATATATATATATATAATATATACATGATAATAACACATAAAAATATGATAAAATAAAAAAATATGATAAAAATAATACAAATATGACACATATCCATCACCAACAAGTAAAAAATAGTATTTTTATTTATATCATTCAAGTTATAAAGCGATATCTAGCCCCCATCACCCCACTGACAGCTGTTTACATAAAATAAAACCATGAAAAGCACCGCCCTGTCGTTATTTTCCCCTGCTTCTTGGCTTCCGAGAATTCCTTCAAAAGTTTTTGCAACCACCAATATCATCAAATGCCACCTATTTGCTCTACCAAAGAAAACATCAACAAAACGCCTTTTTCTTTTCTTCTTCTTCTTCTTTGAGAAAATAAAAAGTAAGGTAAAGTACATTGATATTTTCGGGGAAATGAAATAATAAGAAAAAAAAGGGATGTTTGTGTCATCAGTACATTCATATTTTTTCCTCTTTTTTTCTCGGAAAATATTCTTCTTATGTTTTTCTTTCTTTCTTTTTTTCTCTCTTTCTTTCTTTTTTTTTGCCGTTTTATCAGCCTCTTTTGCAGAAACCGACTTTGCTCAACCTCGAGTTTTTGCTAGCGTGTGATCTGCCCTCGAGGTTTTGCGTTTGAGTCATCCCAGCCCATTAAAACTGGCTAATTATCACGTTATGTCAGTCCAAACTACGAAATGAAAGTCTGTGATAAGATAAAGATGTAATAAAATCATAAATAGGTAGATATGGAAAAGAAATTAATATTCACACATACAAAATGTACGTAAGTGAATGTCCTTGTATGAAATTTTCTTTAATTCTACTATTTCTCTCTCTCTCTCTCTCTCTCTCTCTCTCTCTCTCTCTCTCTCTCTCTCTCTCTCTCTCTCTATCTATCTATCTATCTATCTATCTATCTATCTATATCTATCTATCTATCTATCGCTATCCTCTCCCCCTCCCTCCTCCCTCTCTCTCCTCCCCTCACTCACCCACCCTTCCCTCCTCTCCCTCTAACCCCCTCCCTCCCCCTCTCTTTTTCCCTTTTTTTCATTCCTTTTCTTTAAAATGTGCGAAAGAGATTGAGCTAATTAGTGGCCAGATACCCCGCAATCTGCCTAAGGGTGATGTTCCAACCAATATAAATCTCTGTCAGGCTCGAACACCCAACCCTACCCCCTTCCAGCACACACACACCTAACCCCCTTGGTAATGCTGCCATTAAAGGGGTCAGGGCGAGAGGGTGAAATGATGGAGGAACTTGTTGAAATTCGTCGAAGGTAAAACGATGTTGTTTTCGAGGTTGGAAGGTTTCGTGACAGTGATGATGATAATATATGATAACCATAATATGATAGTGATGAAATGATAATAATGATAATAGTAATAATAATGAAAATAATGATAAACATAGTGATAATGACGATGATGATAATAAAGATAACAATAATGATGATGATAATAATGATAATAGAATAATAATGAAAATAATGATAACATATGATAAAGACGTGATGATAATGACGATGGTGATAATAAAGATAACAATAATGATGATGATGGTAATAATGATAATGGGAATCCTGATAATAATAATGATATTGCTAATCAAGATAATACTGACAATGATGATAATGATAATGATGATAAAAAATATAATACTGATAACAGAAAAGACAATGATGATATAATAATAAGAGTAATGTTGGTAGTAATAATAAGAAATAAAAGTAATAATGATAATGATAGAAATAAAAATGATAATAAAAATAACAACAATAATAATGATAAGTTTCATGATGATAATAATCATCATCATTATTATTATTTTCATAATTATTACTACTATTACTATTACGTTCATCATCATTTTCATCACTATTGCTAATATTATTATTACTTTTAGCATTATTATTATTGTTGTGGTTATTATCATAATCAATTTTGTCACTATTGTTATTATTATTACTACTATTTTCTTTATTATTACTGTCATCATTACCATTATAATGATAATATTGATGCTAATAATTAATGCTAATGCTAATATTAATACCTATCGCTTAGAAAAAAAACTATAATGATAGAAATATAAATGAGGATAAAAACTAATAGCAATTATGAAAAAAAACAATAATGATAACATACAAACAGATAAATAAATAAACAAATGCATAATTAAAAGCAGGAGATTAAGATAAAAGAGATTTTGTAAAGTCCTTAGGCTTGAAAATACCTAAGAAAAACGATTCTCTGTAGCCATTAGGGCGAAAAGTACGAGGAAAGCTTTGTACATTAATGGAAAACATGAGGAGTAACGTTACTACGAGAATGCAGTGTGTTTTCCTCCCATATAATGCATAAACGTCACACTCTACGGACCGAGCTTGCCACATTTCACTAACTCTTTTCCCCTCCCTCTTTTTTCTACTTTTTTCTTTACTTTTTTTTCTCCTTCTTCTTCTTTTCTCTTTTCTTTGTATTTCTGTTTCTTTTTTATTCCTATTTCATTCCCTATCTCTTTCTTAATCTTATTCTCTTTCTTTTATATATCATGGCTTGATAAAAGGTCTCTTATTATGAAACCATGTAGCGGAGTCAAGCAACAAGTAAAAGATAGGAAAATCTAAACTTTCTGTCTGGACATAATGTTAAAGGCAAGACATGACAAGTACTGCAGCATCAACTAGGGACACACTTCATAACTAGTAACACGGAGAAACTGTCATTTTGAAAAATGTGTACATGAATGTGTAACTGATTTCCGCAGATATATATATATATTTTATATGTGTGTGTGTGTGTGTGTGTGTGTGTGTGTGTGTGTGTGTGTGTGTGTGTGTGTGGTGTGTGTGTGTGTGTGTGTGTGTGTGTGTGTGTGTGTGTGTGTGTGTGTGTGGTGTGTGTGTGTGTGTGTGTGTGTATGTACAGACACACAGACACAGACAGACAGACAGACACACAGACAGAGAGACAGAGAGAGAGAGACAGAGACAGAGACAGAGACAGACAGACAGAGAGAGACAGAGAGAGAGAGAGAGAGAAGACAGAGAGAGAGAGAGAGAGAGAGAGAGAGAGAGAGAGAGAGAGACAGAAAGAGAGAGAGAGAGACAGAGAGACAGAGAGAGAGAGAGAGAGAGCGACGCATGTACATCAGAGAGCCACCTACACAAGCTCGCCCGCGTTACGCCTCCGATGAAAAGTTTGGTTTCCGAGTTCTCGTCTTTTCATCCCCGCCTTTTACATAGATTCGGATCGCGTTGCCTGGAAATATAGCGTAACGTTGTCGGCAGCGCGGGCCAATCTGTCCAATCCCCCGCAACAAGAAACGCGGTTCCAGAGGATACATTTAGCCTTTCATATCCCCGGCCAACAGTCTGCCAGAACCACGCCGAGGGAAATCTTGGGGAAGAAATGCTCGTCTTTATTCCTGCATTGAGGGTTCTACTCCTTGATGCTTTGCAGTATTGACTGGTCTTTTTGGTTGTCTTTCGTTATTTTTTTGTTTGTTTGTTTGGTGTTTTTTCGTTTCTTTTGTTGTTGTTTTTGTTGGGTGTTCTTGGTGTCCTTTGTTTGTTTGTTGTTTTTCGTTTATTTTGCTGCTGTTGTTGTTTTTGGTTGGGTGTTTATTGGTGTCTTCTTGTGTTTTCGTTTGTTTGTTTGTTTGTTCGTTTGTTTGAAGGGGGAGGGGGAGTTTTTTCTCTGTTTTTGAGAGTTGTCATGTACTTGTGAGCGCTGTATGTTCAACTTTTTCCTCTCTTTTTCGTAAAAAAGTCATGTATCTGGACATGTATCTCACTTGTCATATACACATCACACATACACTCACATACACACACACACATACACCACACACACACACACACACACACACATATGTATATACACATATATTGTGTGTGGTGTATAAATACATTATATATATATTATATATATATATATATATATATATATATATATATATATATATATATATATATATATATATATGCATTCCATCCTATCTCTCCGAATTTTTTATAACAAATACCACACTTGACAAAATACTCATCTTCACCACAAACCAGCACTTCATTAATATTTCAGTACACACAATGATAAGCAGGTAGGGGGGGGGGAGTGGTAGGAGGGGTAGGAAGGGAGAGTGGGGAAGGACAAGGCAATAGTTTCGACAATTAGACCGAAAATTGCGTAATACTATGATAAAAGAGTTTTTTTTTCCTTTTATGATATAGTTGATGTGATTTTTTTTTTTTTTTTTTTTTTTGGGGGGGGGGGGTGCGGTGAGAGTTCATACTCGAAATCGCACTTTTGTTTTTTTTCTTTGTGTCTTTGATTCAGGCGAGGTGACATTTTAGCTTAGGATCTTTAACTCGAACTTTTTTTTTTTCTTATTCTATCTCTTCTTTGTCTTTCTTTCTCTAGCTCTGTCCTCTCTCCTCTTTCTTTTTTTTTCTTTCTCTGACAGTCTTCTTTCCTTGTTCTCTCGCATCTTTCTATCTATCTCTGTCAGTTCTATAACTCAGGTCGGGAAAAAGAGGTGCTTGTCTTAATTGTAACTCTCTCTCTCTCTCTCTTTCTCTCTCTCCTCTCTCTCTCTCTCTCTCTCTCTCTCTCTCTCTCTCTCTCTTCTCTCTCTCTCTCTCTTTCTCTCTCTCTCCTTCTCTCTCTCTTCTCTCTCTCTCTCTCTCTCTCTCTCTC
The DNA here is from genome assembly GCF_003789085.1 of Penaeus vannamei. Lineage (NCBI taxonomy): Eukaryota > Metazoa > Arthropoda > Malacostraca > Decapoda > Penaeidae > Penaeus > Penaeus vannamei. The sequence continues at coordinate 1,297,130 of NW_020870858.1, forward strand.
TCTCTCTCTCTCTCTCTCTCTCTCTCTCTCTCTCTCTCTCTCTCTCTCTCTCTCTCTCTCTCTCTCTCTCTCTTCTCTCTCTCTCTATCTGTCTGTCTGTCTATCTATCTCTACGTCCCTCTATCTGTCTATCTACTCTCTCTATCTATCTCTCTGTCTATCTATCCTCTATCTCCTCTATCTGTCTATACTCTACCTCTATCTATTATCTATCTATCTATCTCTCCCTCCTCTCTCTCTCTCTTCTCTCTCTCCTCTCTCTCTCTCTCTCTCTCTCTCTCTCTCTCTCTTCTCTCTCTCTCTCTCTTCTCTCTCTCTCCCTCTCTCTCTCTTCTCTCTCTCTCTCTCTCTCTCTCTTCTCTCTCTCTCTCTCCTCTCTCCCTCTTCTCTCCCTCTCCTCTCCCTCTCTCTCCCTCTCCTCTCCTCTCCTCTCTCTCTCTCTCTCTCTCTCTCTTCTCTCCTCTCTCCCCCCCTCTCCTCTTCTCTCCTTCTTCTCCTCTCTCTCTATCTCTCTCTCTCTCTCCTCTCTCCTCTTCTCTCCCCTTTCTCCCCTCCCTTCCCTGCTGACGTTCATAAGCACCACCGGAAAACCGTATACGCTGGCGAGGGAGTCTCCCTCTACATCCACTAGGCTGTCAGGCAAGCTACCCACTGACCCGGGACTACAGAGGCTATCTACTTATCCCGGGGCTATGCGGACTGCCTGCCATTTCCTGACTATGCAGGATGCCTACCCGTTTGGGGAGGGGGATATGGAGGGTGCTTATCTGTTCTGGGTTTTGTAAGGTCTACATAGGGAGTCTGCTTGTCTGATGGCGCCTACGCTGGCTACTTCCCAAATTTCCCATAGGCTACTAAGGCTATTAACCACCTTAGGTCTATACTGGTTATCAACTTCTGTAACTACAAAGGGTATCTACTTGTTCTGGGCTATATAGGGTACCTACCTATCTAACGGGGGCTACATTAGCTACTTACCGAACGAGGACTATTCAAGCTACTAAGGCTACTACCCCAGGTTTTTTACAGGCTATCAACCTTTTCATCAATTACATATGCTACTTGCTTACCTTGGGCTACACAGGCTACATACTTAGCCGAAAATTCGTATACTACTTGCCTATCCTGGACTTATAGGCTACCCTCCTATTCAAGGCTACATTAAGTGCACGCCTAGCCGTGGCTACCTCCAACATTGTATCAGTGTATTCATCTTGAGTCCGTGATTGTGATGGTGATAACAACAATTATGCTGTTGTTATTGTTATTTTTGTTGTTTGTTATTTTTTTGTTGTTTTTTTTTTGTTGCTGTTTGCTGCCGCTGTTGTTGTTGTTGTTTCTATTGTTGATATGTTTGTTTTGTTGGTGTTATTGTGTATCAGTGTGTAAATATACGTTTATTTGTATGTGTATATGTATGTACGCGTGCGTGTATATATATGAGTGCGTGTGTGTGTATGTTTGTGTGTGTGTGTGTGTGTGTGTTTGTATGTTTGTTGTGTATGTGTGTGTGTGTGTGTGTGTGTGTGTGTGTGTGTGTGTGTGTGTGTGTGTGTGTGTGTGTGTGTGTGTGTGTGTGTGTGTGTGTGTGTGTGTGTGTGTGTGTGTAAATAACTTACATGCGCACGAACCTATTGCTTTATCTGTGCATTTATGTATGCAGTGTAGTATCTATTCCCTTTAACGAAGTCTCAACCCATTTGCATTTTCGCTCGCACGCCCCTCCCTCTTTTAATCGAAAAATACCCTCGAATAAACAAAATAAACAACATCATTATTTTCTATCGTCCATTCAACTCACAGGTTTACACACATACACACGCCACACACACACACACACACACACACGCACGCACGGACGCACGCGCACATACACACACGGAATTCCAATCAGAGTAAGTCCTTATATGACCTGATATTACCTATTCTTTGACCAACGACCAAAATTTAAAACTACGACCCTCTATGACCCATACAACCCACAAAGACCAACTTTGACTCACTGCGACTAACTACGACTAGCTATGACCCCTACAACCCTCTTTATATACCCATCAAAAATTACTTCGAGCGGCTTTGACCTTGTATGACCCTCTACAACCCACTGTGACTTATTACAACCAACCTAGTACGACCCAATATGACCCCCTATGACCTATGGCAATACAGAACGACCCCCTGTGACCCAATACGACTCCCTTTGACCTACTATGACCTATTATGACCCATTATAACCCACAACAATCGACTGTGACACACTACGACCCCCTGCGACCCAATACAACTCACTGTAGCCCAAGACGACCTACCATGACCCACCACAACCCACCAAGGCCCAGTGAGAGGTTCCTAGAGTATAAGAACTCAAAAGATAGGTCTTTTTAGCTAAATTCCACACGGCAGGTCAAGTCAGGTCAGATTCACGCACCACCATGGCCAATCGCGGTTAGAATTCCCTTCCCTTCCCTTCCCCTTCCCCCCCCCCACCCCCCGTCCGCCCATCCCTCCCCCCCTGTCGCCCATCCCTCCCCCCCGTCGCCCATCCCTCCCCCCTCCCGCCATCCCCCCCTCCCCCCCACCTCCCCTTTTCTTCCCCCCTTCCCTCCCCCTTCTCCCCCCCCCACCGGCACAACCCGCAATCTCACAGCTGACTGAGCCAGAAGACGTAAAAGGGTTAGTTGGAAAGATCTACGTACCTTCTGCAGGTATCTATAAGGGATCTATCTTCTTATTACTCTCTTCCTATCTCTCTTTCTCTTCTCTTCTCTCTCCTTTCTTTCTCTATCTCCTCTATCTCTCTCTCTCTCTTCTCTCTCTCTCTCTCTCTCTCTCTCTCTCTCTCTCTCTCTCTCTCTTCTCTCTCTCTCCTCTCTCTCTCTCTCTCTCTCTCTCTCTCTCTCTCTCTCTCTCTCTCTCTCTCTCTCTCTCTCTCTCTCTCTCTCTCTCTCTCTCTCTCTCTCTCTCTCTCTCTCTCTCTCTCTTCTCTCTCTCTCTCTCTCTTCTCTCTCTCTCTCTCTCTCTATCTCTCGTAATTGGGGGGCGGGGGATGCGAGTATCAGGAATGCATTAGGTGTTATAAGTACGTTGTTACTTTAAAGTAAAATAAAGAAAATAAATCTCGTGTATTATTAGGCTATTTGACGCAAATTTGTGATTTTCTGTGCTATTAAGTTTAACAGTTAAAGATTTTTTTTTTAATATCTCTTATATCCTTTGCTATTTCAGTGATAGAATTCGTTTGACTCTTCTTTCTTTTTTTTCGTAA
>NW_020870859.1:5000-12500 GCF_003789085.1 Penaeus vannamei
CTCTCTCGCACCTCTCCTACCCCCCTTTTCTCTCTCTCTCTTTCTGCATAGTTATATATATTAATATATATAATATAATAATATTAATAGATATATATAGTATATTATATATAATATATATATGAATTATGTATGTGTGTGTGTGTATGTATCGTTAGTGATTATGATATACATATGTAGATGTATGACAAATACACAACATGCAACCACACAACAAATGTTGATCGTGTTTGTGTGTGGTGCTCCTGTGTGTGTGTGGGTGTGTGTGTGTGGTGTGGTGTCGTGTTGTGTGTGTGTGTGTGTTGTGATGTGTGGCCGTGTGGCGTGGTGTGGTGTGTGTGGTGTGTGTTTTATATATATATATATACTTAATGTGGTTGTGGCGATATAGTACTAGTGCTATAATGTATGATATGTAATATACCATATATAAAGATACCCACTACTAACGCATCTTTTATAGTATAATGTTACATGATACACCATAATATATATGTGTATGTTTATATACTATATATACATAACATCTTATATATGATTAATTAATAAATAGGATGTATAATTATTGTATTACTTGATTAATACACACACACACATGTCACACAACAACCACACCCAACACCCAATGAATAATGCACAAATATAGTTGTTGTTAATATAAATATATAATATTATTTACATAAATATAATATTATATAAAGATAGATATAATATATATGTATATAAGTATCTGTAATTATACCACACACACCACATCACACACATCAACGATATATAACATACACAAACCACCAAATACACATCTAAGTTATAATAATAACACAGAAAAGAAACATTCCCACTTGATAAAATTCTACGTAGAATCGCATAATTTTCTGCATACTAGGATTCATTAAACACCCGAACGAGCAATTATACGATAAGTCAGTGTGTCATTATAGTGTTGTTACAGGGGAAATCTGATCCAAATTTACACCATTTTCAACGCCGTATTGTATAGATAACTACTGAAAGTATATAGGTATTACACTTAGGCTCACTAATTAATAAGACAGTTAGTACTGGAATGCGGTGGTAAATACCACCATTATGGCGAAGTGTGTCATGAAGGGTTTGGTTGTTGGAGTGAGAGAGAGACGTAAGAAACGAGAATAGAGTAGGTTCAACAATGATCGATTAGGATAGAGTTAGTATAAATGCTACCAGTCCTATTACACACACACCCGCGTCGAAATACATGCGAATTTAAAACCCTATGGGTATATACGATTAAAGGACGACTACTCGCGCGAACCCAGGAGAGATCGAGGAGAGAGAGAGAGAGGTAGCGGTTTACGAAGGGGAAATGAACGTCTATACGACGAGCTCACTCATAGAAAGGCGAGCAGAGTACGAAACGATCTCACCGCTATAACCAGACGAAGGCGAGAGAGCGAACAGGAGACTGAGGACAATAGGAAAGTTTACTCTTGCACCAAATGGGCTAATAAATTGATATGTTTCTGCCATTAGTTCTATCTAACTCACAAGAATAGAACAAAGTTAGTCGAATCTCCCCGTTACTAACACTGACATACTCGAGATTAATACAGTCGATCAGTATATACTAGTATCACTAGTGATCTATGAAGTGAAATATAAAATAGATAAGACATATTTCTAATATAGTTCTCTGACTAGAAGGAACTAATTTCAAGGAACTATATGATCTTGCATATTAGGAAGAAATGATAATATATATAAGTGATGGAGAAACGGCAAATAGTGATATGCTATAAGTAATATTGTGTATGAGTTATGGTGTGTGTTATATTTAGTTTGTTGTGTTGCGTGTTAGCTCAATTACAAGTAAATGCATCAAATCCCAAAAATCTGAAATAATACTTCATAACTGTAAGTATACATATATTATATATGTACTACACACCAACTCATCACACAACAAACACAACACACACTACTCAACATCCACACACACACACCATCAAACACCACAACGAGCAAAATAACACTAAGGCCGTCGATAAGGAATCAAATACATAAAGTATTCATATTCAGCCCTAAAATCAACCCCAAAGAACACATGTTAAATTTTTCTTTTTTTTTTTTTTATTTTTGTTTATATGATGGTCTGTATATATGGAGTTACCACCTATGGAGTATGTAATAATTTTCCACTCATGTGGTACATAATAATTATAGTACTAGAAATTTCTACCCCGCCTATTAATTTATATTCTCTCTCACTTTATATATACTACCTCTTAATTTGACTCCGCACCCCTGTACGTTGTGTCTATCTGTTCATCACAGGTATTTATTAGTGGAAAATGTTCCAGCCGGCGGGCCAGATAGTCAACCGAGTATAGAGTAGTAGTCATAGTGAAGGTATATATATATATAGTAATATATGTATAGATAAAGTAGAAAAAAAATCATCACAAGTGTATATATATCTATCAATCATATACCTAATCTATACATTCATATAGATATATCCAGAGGTATAGCCTATAGTATTTATCTGATCCCAGATATACTGTATATCTAGGTATGGAAAAGGAATCTAGTCGAGTAATCTATCGTATCGTTATCTAATCGTTATCTACTATAGTATATATGATGGAGTAGCAATGATATTACGTATACTGTACTACACACACACCACACACACACACACACACACATCAGCATCTATACACGAGCTATTCTCATCACCGCCACATCTCACTCTATACTCTCGCCTCTCTCTCTCTCTCTCCTCTTACCTACTTACTTACTCTCTATCTCTCTCTCCTCTCTCTCTCATACTCTTCTCTCTCTATCCGCTTATACTAATTCATATATCTATATATCTATATACATACACACCCACCATCACACACCCACACTCACACCACATCACACATCCACCACACACCACCACACACACACACAACAACACACCACACCCACACTACACACCACAACACCACCACCTACCACCACTACACACCCATCTATCTATCACACACACACACCACCACAACACATCTACACCACACACTCATCACCACCACCACACACCTACACATCTCCCTCTATCCTTCCCCCCACTACCCCCCATATCTCTCTCTCCTACCCTCCTCTTCCTCACTCTCCTCTCTCTACTCTCATCTAGCTCTCTCTTCTCTCCTCCCGTCTATCCTACTCTCATTCATCTCTCTCTCTCTCTCTGGTGTAATGAGAGTATAATGAGAAGAAAAAAAGGTGGACGATTGTGAAAGTGAATGAAGAAATATAAAGAAAAAATGAGAATATATGACGAGAAGCGAAATTAATAATAGCTGAGTATATAGAGTAAAAAAAAAAAGAAGAAAAGAATAGCAGAATGAAGAAAAAGAGGAACAAGTCAAAAGTCAGAGAAATAAAAACGTGAAAAAGACATGAGATCACAGAAAAGAAAAACAAAAACAACATCAAGCAAAACGAGAAAAGATAAAAAAATAAATAAAATCAAAAAAAAATATATAGATACCAACCCAAAAAAAATTTATATGAAAGAAACTCAGAAAATACGCATATTCAGCCTCGACTACGAGTAATACAAACACAAGTTATATGTGCCACCCTAATGAAATGATACCCATATGAGAATGTATTCGATCGCCGTGAATAACCCGGTGAAAAATAGTACTATATTGAAGAGAAGATGAAGACAGAAAAGATATATATAAGAGAATAGAAGTAGACAATAAGAAGAGAAGATGACGCCGTGAGTGTATATGAACATAGAGTATAAGAGAGCTAGTTTAGCTAATAGAGAGAGTAAATAAGTAGGGAGTAGAGAGCGGTTAGTCAAAGAAAGTAATGAAGGAGGAAGAGCTGAGTGAGAATAGAGGGAAATATAAAATATAGAGAAAGTTAAGCGTGCCCAGAGTGAGAAATAAGATAATAGATAGATAATAAAGATAAGAGAGCGCGATAGAAGAGTATAAGATTAAAGTAATAGAGACAAGGATGCCGGTGAGAGGAATAAAAATAGAGAGGAATAATATAATATTACAGTACTATAGAGAAAGAGATAAAGATAACGTAATAAGAATTGCAATAATAAGAAAGAACAATGAATATACAACATCCCATATGTTCGCCTATAATTGAAACAAGCATAATGTGACATAAGACCGTATGAAGCTATCTTTCGCACTGGGGAGAGAGAGAGAGAGAGAGAGAGAGAGGAGAGAGAGAGAGAGAGAGAGAAGAAGGAGTAGAGGAGTGATAAGAGGAGACGAGAGATGGTGCAACGTGCTGAGAAGATGAGAAAATGGTAGGACAGGTTCTCATATCCTGAGCAAGGATGAGAGTAGGAGGGAGATGAGAAGTAGTCCACAAGACCTATACAAGAAGGTGAAGTGTTGGTGTGAGATCTGTGGGAACCCGAGGAAACGGACGGATTTATCAAAGACCGATAGAAGCCGGATAACCCTAAAATCAGTAAGTATGACTAAATCATACGTACTTGTTTTCAGTCAAGAAATGGAATAAGACCGTTGTGATGCCGGAGGGGGAGAAGAGCGATGATAAGATTCAGAATAGTGATCATTACGCTGATGGTTAGAGCGATTCCCAGTCCAAAACCTGAGAAGTGAGAGAGCAGAGATTAGTGTATATGTGTAAATATAAGTGTTGCATGACGGTTTGTGGATGTTGTTTACCAGCTTCCGGTGGTGAGATTAGAAAAATGAAGAATACTGTCATGTAACGAAAGCAAAAATACGAAATTATTAATCTGTGTCTGTCCGAGTGGGGAAATGAGAGTTGCCCTGGGGGTGGGGGTGGGGGGTGAAGAGGGGATTACCATTTTTCGCTCAAATTAAGTCGACGTAGAGGCGCAAAAATATTATGATAAATAGATATATCACAGCACATAGAATTAAAGCAATGTTCATATTAGCAAAATTATTAGGAAAGATCTTAAAATAGCAAATATCCAGAATAATAATAAAGAAAATTATAGCACAAATAACACACATTTTATTGAAAGAGATTATTACATTAATCCTAATTAGAAAAAAGAAAAAAAAAAAAAAAAAAAACGATTTAACGTTATCTAACTTAACCGTTATATGAGACCGACTTCATATCCCTCTTATATTTTCGGAGAATATTCGAAATTCCCGTTTTCAGACAGAATATATACAATATAATATATATGTGATGTGAAATTACTCAGGCAAGTATATTTCGGGATATCATTATTGTTATCATCAGCATTATTCGTATAGTATTTCTAATAATGATCATATTATAACCACCATTATCAGTATCATTTTCATCACTATTATTATTATCATTGTCATTATTACTCTTAATATTTCTATTATTGCCTTCATTATCATTATTATTGTCATTATCACTATCATTATTATCATTGTCATTATTATTTTCATTGATATTACTATTATTACCATCATTATCATCATTATTATCATTATCACTAATATTATTATTATTGTCATTAATATTTTCATTAGTATTACTATTATTGCCATTATTATCATTATTATTATCATCATCAGTATTATCATTATCATTGTCATTATTATTTTCATTAATATTACTATTATTACCATCATCATCATCATCATTATTATCATTATCACTATTATTATTATTATTGTCATTAATATTTTCATTAATATTACTATTATTACCATCATTATCATTATTATTATCATTATCATTATTATTATCATTATCAGTATTATTGTTATCATTATCAGTATTACTTTTATCAATAGTACTATTTCTACCATCATTATCATTATTATCATCATTATCGCTATTATAATAATCATTATCGCTATTATTATAATCATTGTCATTATTACTTTTATCAATATTTCTATTATTACTTTCATTATCATTATCATTATCACTATTATTACAGTGTCATTATTACTGTTATTAATATTATTATTACTACCATCATTATCATTATTATTATCATTGTTACTTTTACTTTTATGAATATTACTATCATTACCATCATTATCATTATTATTATCATTATCGCTATTATCATTATCATTGTCATCATTACTTTTTATCAATATTACTATCATTACCATCATTATCATTATTTTCATCATCACTATCATTATTATCATTGTTATTAACTCCGCCAAGGAAGTTATGTTTTTGGTAGCGTTGGTTAGTTAGTTTGTTGGTTGGTTAACAGGATAACTAAAAAAAAAAAAAATTGAACATCAAATTGCAAAATAGGGAGACACAGACGTCACCAGCAGTGTTGAAAAAGAGGTGATTTTGATATAATTCTTCAAGCTTGATTTTTAAAATTTATTCATCTTTTTATTGCATTAGTGACCATATTGCCGTGACGGGGGTATGTGGTCTGTGTGTGGTTTTAGTTATTATTATTATTATCGTTGTTATTATTAATAATATTGTTATTTTTGTTATGTTATCGTGAGTATATCTTTATTATTATTATCCATGTTGTTATCATTATCAGTATATTCATCACTATTGTCAAAATTACCATCATCTTTATCATTGTTGTTATCATTATCATTATCATTATCCTATCATCATTATCATTATTTGTTATTATAACAATAGTCGTTATCATCATTGTGGTTGCTGATTTTATTATCATAATCATCATTATCATAATTATCATTTTGCAAACTCTCCTATGTGCTTTATTTAATGATCGATTTGTTAGGTAAGTTCATGTAAGTTATCACGTTATTGAATTCGTAAATTTCAACGTTTTTTTTATACATAGACAATATATATATATATATTTTTTAAATCGTGGTGAAAGAATTTATTTGTATAGTTAGTATGTACTGCACATGGTATATCACTGTTGAATGGCATACAAAAACAATTATCCATAAACCGACGTTGATTTAAAGGCACACTACAGTACAAAACTTCACAAATAAACGCACACATCACGAGATCACATATCCACTTTTTTCCATGAGGTCACTTGCATGGTTGCATATTTACGCCTATACAGGTACAGTGCACATGTACAGAAAACGTATATACAACACAAACCCAGTACACACTCACACACACGCACAACACAACACATACACACAAACACACATAACACACACACACATATACACTCACACACATACACAAACACCACACACGCGTGCGCACACACCACACGCGTGCGCGCACCACACACACACACACACACACACACCTCCCCCCTTCAAACACCACTTCCTCCCACACCTCCTCTTCCCCCCCACCCCTACAAACACCACTACCCCCCCTTCCCCTACACTTCCCTCCCACTTCAAACACTCCTCCCTCCCTCCCCAACACCTCCTCTTCCCCCCCTTCCCCCCATCAAACACATTACACCCCTCTCCCCTCAGCTTCCACCCCTCCCCCCAACACTCTCCTTCAAACACCCCCCTCCCCCAAACACCAGTACCACCCCCTTTCCCCTACTACTTCCCCAACATC
>NW_020870859.1:15000-16719 GCF_003789085.1 Penaeus vannamei
GATATATATTTTTTTCTTGAATTGGAATAAGTTGCAAATCAGAATGTATTGATCTGCAATGGTTGGGAATACTTGCATGTTATATTTGCATATTAACTGGGAAGGAAAATATGTTAGTTGTGGGACAATGATATAATTAACAAGCAGAATACTTTGTTGGTAATAATTTTAATATAGCAAAAATTTCAGCGCTTATGGACTATAAGGGTTACGATAAATAATGATGATATTGATAATGATGATAAGGATATTTATGATAATGATGATAATGATATTAATGATAATGATGATAATGATATTAATGATAATGATGATAATGATAATGATAGTAATGATAATGATGATAATGATATTAAAGATAATGATATGATATTTATGATAAATGATGATATGATATGATAATGATGATATGATATGATAAATGATAATGATGAATGAATGATATTAATGATAATGATGATAATGATAGATATTAATGATAATGATGATATGATAATGATATTATGGATATAATGAATTATATGATGATAATATTAATGATAATGAATAATGATGATCGATATTCATGATATGATAATGATATTATGATAATGATGATAGATAATGATAGTATGATAATGATGATAATGATATTTATGATAATGATGATAATGATATTTATGATAATGATGATAATGATATTTATGATAATGATGATAATGATATTTATGGTAATGATGATAACGGTGTTCGTGATGAAGATGATAACCACGGCAATGGTACAGTTAGTATGGTAACAATAATGACGGTGATTAATATCATGATAATAAAATGCATAATTAAATGACTAGCTGTACCTTTAAAAACGTCTTGAAAATAAGATAGTGAAGAAGAAGAAGGAGAATACTACTACTACTACTACTAATAATAATTATAATAATAATAATAATAATAATAATAATAATAATAAAGTAATATAATGAATAATAAGAAGAAGAAGGAGAAGATGAAAGAAGAAGTAGAAGAAGAAGAAGAAGGAAGAAGAGAAAAAGAAGGAGAAGTGAAAAGAAGAAGAAGAAAAAGAAGAAGGAGAAGAGAAGGAGAAGGAGAAGAGAAGAAGAAGAGAAGAAGAAGAAGAAGAAGAAGAAGAAGAAGAAGAAGAAGAAGAGAAGGAGAAGAAGAAGAAGAAGAAGAAGGAGAGAGGAGGAGAGGGTACCAAGAGAATAACCATGATAATGATATTTAAGTGCTAATGAATATGATGTTTATTATCACTCGTGAGAGAGGAACGATATCAAGTAATCAAGATGGTAATACTATTCTCTTTCTCTCTCCCTTTTTCTTTCTTCCCTCCTCCTCTCTCTTTTCTCTCTCTCCTCCTTTCTCTTCTCTCTCCCCTCTTTCATTCTCTCTTCTCCTTTCTCTCTCCCTTTTCTTTCTCTCTCTCTCTTTCTCTCTCTCCTTTCTCTTTCTCTCTCTCTCTCTCTCATTTCTCTTTTTCTCTCCCTCCTTTCTCTTTCTCTCTCTCCCTCCTTTCTTTCTCTCTCTCCCCTTTCTCTTTCTCTCTCTCCTCCTCTCTTTCTCTCTCTCCCTTCCTTTCTTCTTTTCTCTCTCTCCTTTCTCTCTTTCTCTTTCTCTTTCTCTCTCTTCTTTCTCTCTTCCTTTCCTTTCTCTTTCTGCTCTCTCCTCCTTTTTTTCTCTTCTCCTTCCCTTTCGCTTTCTCTCTCTCTCCTTTTCTCC
>NW_020870859.1:24886-34886 GCF_003789085.1 Penaeus vannamei
CAATCTGCGTTTCCTTTAACATATATCTCTACTGTCACTGGGTTCTTTTTGTGCTAAGTGGGGTGAAAGTTCAATTACAAACAATATTTTCTCTAAATATCTCTAAATGTCTTGTGCTTACCAGGACCTCACCCATTATGGGTTAGTAATGGCAACAAGATTCCATCGCTTATATTCAAACCAGACAGAGAGTAGAGTGCTTCCTTATTCGAGATTAAATTATAGGGGAGTTCTACAAGCTGTCTCGCAAGAGTAAGTGTGTAGGAGTTTGTTGTCTTTACTAGAGTGCCAAATGCATGGAGGCTAAAGAAGTTACTTGGGTAATTTTAATAAGAAATGGGAATTACCATGTTTTTTTATTTGTACATTTTTTGTAGCTTCATTATCATTGGTATTACTATTACTGAGCTAGAGTAGTAGAAAACCATAGTAGTACCACATGACAGGTGACACTTATTGTATTATTAAAGCTCGTAGGGTCTAGAATTTGTTTTATATTATTCAAATATAGACATATATCTAAAATAAGGTTTAGTTATAGTCCCATGCTTTGCAGGATTTAGGACACACACGTCATTGGTCAGATTGTTGTTGGACGTAACAAAGTGCAGGACAGACCACTGGGGTCGGAAGCTGAGCCAGCAAGTTGGCAAAAGACAGCGGCCACCGGGAGGGGGGAGGGAACTAAAAGACTGGAGACTTGTTTTTACGCAGAACAATTGGTAAGGAATTATTAGAAACCAGCAATAGGGAAAATACTACAAAAATACAACTCTCCTTGATTTTGATATAAGGAAGAAAATAATGCATAATAAGCAATTCATATCATAATTTCTTACCTATCAAAAAAAAGTCAGGAAACATTTTGAAAGTGCAGTTACAGATACATAGATTTTATCGTAGTAAATACAGTGGTTCCAGTTTAAAAAAAAAATGTCTACCACAAATTGTGGTTATATTTAAAGTATATATTTCTTTCTTTTCTCTTCATTCTTTCTTAATTTTGGTCCTATGTATAAAACGTCCATAAATTTGCAGGGACAATGTTGTGTGGGACGACACACAGGAGGCAGCAGCACTGGCTAAAGTACAAGAAAACTCTGAGGTAACGCTAACTCCAGAAGATATCCAGAAGTTAGAAGAGGAGGCAGCACACCACTGGGACGCCTTCTATGGCATCCATCAGAACAGGTACTCGAGGATAAGCGCTGAATTGATGACTATGCTGGATGAAAACCACCAGTGTCATATGATAGTTGTAAATTAGATTTTAAGTTTGAATGTGTGAGTGTGTGTGTGTATGTTTGTGTATGTGTAAGAGAGAGAGAGAGAGTGAGACTGTATGTGAATGTGTGTATGTGATTTATTTATTTATTTATATTCATAGAATATTTATACACATTTATTTTAAAAAATTATTCTTATTTTTATATTCATATTTACTAGTGTACATGATAGATATATTTTTCCAGGTTTTTCAAGGATCGCCACTGGCTGTTTACTGAGTTTCCAGAGCTTGCACCACATTTAGCCCATACATTCCCACGGAAGATACAGCCAGGGGAGGATATGGACTCCAACGACATTCCAGCCAGTGACAGTGATGGTAAAGTGCCAGCCGAACCACAGTCAAACGAAGTGGACAAAAGCCAGTGCGATGATTGTCCTGAGAGTAGTACTAATACCAAGAGGCAAAATACACCTGATTGTACAAACTCTCCCAAGGATACACATAAAGTTGAGGATACAGAACAAAGTGAACTAAATGAAGGTGATGAGGCTAACTCCAAAAGCAGTGCAAGCGCAGAAGGCAGAGAAGACCCCAAAAAGAGTAATGTGTTGCGACAGGATGAGTCTTTCCCAGGCGAGAAGTCTAGTTATCGGATTCTGGAAGTGGGATGCGGCGTCGGAAATACAGTGTTCCCAATCCTCAAAGTTAACAATGATCCCGAGCTTTTCGTGTACTGTTGTGATTTTTCAAGCACAGCAGTGGACATTGTGAAAGACTCCCCAGACTATGACACAGACCGGTTAGTACGAGCTCTCTCAATCTAACTCTAAAGTGTTTCAGATTTAATTTTTGCTTGAGCATTTCAGACAGCTTAATAAGTAAACACAATTTCCTTTTTATTATTATTATTATTATTATTATTATTATTATTATATCGCCTTGACATAGACATAGCACAATTAACCAGCTATTAAGCAAAATATTATTTCTTTAGTTGCAGAGCATTTGTTTGTGACATCACGAGCGAAGACTGGGGTGCTCCCTTCCCCAAAAACAGCCTGGATGTCATTGTGTGCATCTTTGTTCTGTCAGCCTTGAATCCAGAGAAGTAGGTGTATGTTCTAGCTTGGAATTTTATCCAACTATGATTTATATATGTTCATGTTTTATCCTTTTAGAGGATTCAAGCCAGAGAGGTTGTAGACAGATCAGCAGAAGGAAGGACAGAGAAAAGCACAAGTATGCTTTTTTCTCTCTCTTATGCTTTTCCATTTCTTTTCTTTTTTTTCTTTCTTTTCTTTTCATTTCTTTCTCTTTCTTTTTGGTTTTCCACTTCTTCCTCTTCTTTCTCTTTCTTTTTGGTTCTCTACTTCTTCCTCTTCTCTCTCTTTCTTTTTGGTTTTCTACTTCTTCCTCTTTTCTCTTTCTTTTTGGTTTTCCACTTCTTCCTCTTCTTTCTCTTTCTTTTGGTTTTCCTCTTCTTCCTCTTCTTTCTCTTCTTTCCACTTTTCTCTTCTTTCTCTTTTTTTTGGTTTCTACTTCTTCCTCTTCTCTCTCTTTCTTTTTGGTTTTCTCTTTCTCTTCTTTTCTCTTTCTTTTTGGTTTTTCTTTTTCCTCTTCTTTCTCTTTCTTTTTGGTTTTTCCATTTCTTCCTCTTCTTTCTCTTTCTTTTTTGGTTTTCTCTTTCTTTCTCTTTCTTTTTGGTTTTCTACTTCTTCCTCTTTTCTCTCTCTTTTTGGTTTTCTACTTCTTCCTCTTCTTTCTCTTTCTTTTTGGTTTTCCTCTTCTTTCTCTTTCTTTTTGGTTTTCCTCTTCTTCCTCTTCTTTCTCTTTCTTTTTGGTTTTCATCTTCTTCCTCTTCTTTCTCTTTCTTTTGGTTTTCATCTTCTTCCTCTTCTTTCTCTTTCTTTTTGGTTTTCTACTTCTTCCTCTTCTTCATGATAATCTTCCTCTTTTTCTTCTTCACTATCATCATATTCTTCTTTATCTTCTTCCACAATCATATTTTCCTTTGCTCTTCTCTTCCTTGTTTTGTTACAACATGATCTATCCATGTACTAATCAGATGATGTTCATTGTGATAAAGGCTTATTTGGGAGTGATCATGGATTCCAGTTATTTATAAAGACTTATCAATAATTAAGAGGTCTGCTAAATTATAATGTTAATATAAAGAAGGCAAGAGAAGAATTTTTAGGTGCTCTAAACAAATGAAGGAATTGAGGTCAGTATTTTTCCTTCAGACAACCATTTCGTACTAACATTAAGTGGCATCCCTTCCTCCCTCCCTTCCTTCCTTCTTTCCTTCCTCCCTTCTTCTCTCTCTTCTGCTCTCCCTCCCTCCTTTCCTCTCTCTCTCTCTCTCTCTCCTTCTATCCCTTTCTTGCTTCATCTCTCTCTCTCTCTCTCTCTCCTTCTGTCCTTTCTTCCTTCATCTCTCTCTCTCTCTCCTTCTCTTTCTCTCTTCTCTCTCTCTCTCTCTCTCTCTCTCTCTCTTCTCTCTCTCTCTCTTCTCTCTCTCTCTCTCTCTCTCTCTCTCTCTCTCTCTCTCTCTCTCTCTCTCTCTCTCTCTCTCTCTCTCTCTCTCCACCCCTCTCCCTCTCCTCTTCCTCTCCCTCCCCCCTCCCCTCTTCCTCTTCCTCTTCCCTCCCTCCCTCCCCTCCTCCCATCATCTACCCTCTCTCCCTCTCCCTTCCTCCCTTCATCTACCCCTCTTTCCTACTTTCCCTCCCTTCCTCTCCCTCTCCTCCCCACCCTCCCTCCTTCTCTTGCCCTCTCTCTCCCTCCCTCCCTTCTCTTCACCCTCTCTCCCTCTCTCCTCCCTTTCTTCCTTCATCTCTTTTTCTCTATCCCTCCCTTTCTTCCTTCATCTCTTTTTCTCTCTCCCTCTCCTTCTTCCTTCCCCTCCTTCATCTACCCCTCTCTTTTTCTCCCTCCTTCCTTCCTTCCTTCATCTACCCCTCACTCCCTCTCCTCCTCTCCTTCCTTCCTTCCTTCCTTCCTTCCTTCCTTCATCTACCCCTCTCTTCCTCTCCCTCCCCCTCCCCCACCTTGATTACCAGCTTGCAAATTTGAAGTTCTTTGTCTTTACTAGGTTTGAGCACACTGTGAGGATGATGGCTGACTACCTACGTCCAGGAGGCCTGATCCTGTTCCGAGACTATGGCCGTTATGACTTGGCACAACTCCGTTTCAAGAAGGGGCGCTGCCTGTCTGAGAACTTTTACACCCGCGGAGATGGTACTCGCTGTTACTTCTTTACACAAGGTGAGCTTCTGTCTTTTGATTTGGTGAAGAACAATCGGTTTTAAGATCGGATACAGTTAATTTTTTCATGAAACTCTAGAGTTGGATTGAAGCAAGTGGAAGCTCTAGAGCTATATGCTCGATAGATCTTGCACAGAAAGTAAATATAATTCCTCTCCATCTCTTTTGTATCTCACTCACACACTCACACACACACGCACCCACACACACACACACACACACCACACACACACACACACACACACACACACTCACTCACTCACTCACTCACTCACTCACTCACTCACTCACTCACACTCACTCACTCACTCACTCACTCACTCACTCTCTCTCACTCTCTCTCTCTCTCTCTCTCTCTCTCTCTCCTCTCTCTCTCTCTCTCTCTCTCTCTCTCTCTCTCTCTCTCTCTCTCTCTCTCTCTCTCTCTCTCTCATTTATATTGTATATTTCATTATTTTTCCAGATGATGTACGAAAGCTTATGACAGACGCCGGCCTCGAGGAGGTACAGAATTTGGTAGACAGACGTCTGCAAGTGAACAGAGGCAAGCAGCTGACAATGTATAGAGTGTGGGTTCAGACAAAGTATAGAAAGCCAGCGGTACAAGATACACAGCAGATATCCGTACAGTCATGACCCACATTTGGTTAATATAAATAGCTCTTTATATGTGATGTTGGTATTATTTGATTGTTATCTGTGTCAATATTTGATACAAGCGGTAATAGAGTGAAGAAATTAAATGGAAATGTAATGTAATAGTGTGAGGGAAAGCGATGAGAATCTTAGAAATATTTCTCTGATAATGCTATTTTGGGTTTATGCGAGAAAGTCGGTTTACTCGACTGATTAAGGAAAAAGATCCAGTGGCCCTATATATATATCCGTTACATATGATGATATTGTAAATTCATTCGCACATTTTTATAATTGTCTTTTTAATAATATAAATCATAAATGCAGGTCAGCAAGAAAATGTAAGCTATAGAAAGTTAATATGGAAATAAAATAATGCAATGAGCAGAAAATGCAAATTGTAAGAATTATCTTTGAAAAATTTTTAATTACCCTTTTGATGGAATTGCACATTGTGTAGTCCCGCTTAAAGGCATTTTTCAACCCTACCCAGGTGATCTGTTGTCATTTTTATTCCCTTTTCTCAGTTCAAGTCATAGGAACAAATAGTCATCTTTCTTTTGTTTCCTTTTCCTTCACTATCCAAAATTAGTTTCTTGGGCAAGTCAATACACAAGAGATAAAGATTGTTCACATTGCAACAAATATAAAAAGAAAAAGTGTGAATGTGAAGGAATATCTTCATACTCCAAGAGATATATATATAAACTTGTATCAATTATATGTTTCGAGAAATACACCTGAATAGTGATGGACCTCTGTTCAGGTAAATGTGTATCCACAACCGGCCATATTCCAGGAAGTTCACCCTATTTGGATCCTGACACATTTTGGTTTATTATGGATAGACCATGGACGATTACATTTATTTTCAGTACTTTAAGGTGCACCATATATTTTGCAACCATGCCTGTGTCCTTTTCATTCACTGCGATGTTATCCTTTCATTAAGATTTCTAGAGAATTTGAACAATGAATTGCACAAGGAAATATATTGGTATTATTTATTTATTAAACATTTTCTGCCACTTCAACATCTCATGACATTAGTGGCATATACAAAATATAGCAATAGAGTAAGGCTTATGAGCAAAGCCCCGGTAACAAAAGTTCATACAGCATTATGATAAAAGTATTGGGCAAAAAGAATAAAAAATTGTTAATTATTACAAAATATGCTAGACAAAAAACAGTTTTTCATCCTTTTCACACGGCTCACACACTCTGGGATGTGGACAGAAGAAGGGGATGAAGAAAAGAATGAAATGGAAAGGAGGAGGAGAAAAGACCATGCAAAATTAGTTGAGGCGAGGGCTGAGGTCCAAGGCAGGGGGAATCCCCCACATTGGGCCTCATTCTCTGTCTCTATGATGATAATAAGCATGGGACTGAGATGGTATTATGCATCTTCTCAGTTTAGAAAATTCAATAAAGACCATATGTAAAGTATGATTGAGAGGGACAACTATTCATAAATATATGATGACATATAAAACCAATGTGGAATAATTAAAACAATGTAAACTCTATCAGTAAACTGAATAAGATTAAATCACAACCAGGACACATTGCACTTATGCGGTTGAAGGGCCTCCTCCTTGACAAAGTCTCTTTTGTTGGCACTTATTTTTATAGTCAAGCAGAAATTGCATGCTAGCCCTAAAGTACTCATCTTTAGAAGCTGGACACATTCCTTCACTTAGTGTATTAAACATCAATTCCAGAACATCACCTATGTCACTCTTAGCTTGTTTCGCTCTCTGCCTATCAAGTTCCCTTTCTACAATTTCATTAATTTTGTTAATAGACGCATCCAACGCACTTTCTGCCTCTCTTTTCTTATTGCACCTGCCACCTGCTTTTCCTCTACATGTTGAGGTGGAAGCAAGCACTGGTGGTGGTGACGGTGACCGAGAACATGATGGAATAGCTGGTGGTGATGGCGAACAGGGAGAAGTATTTAAAACTGCAGGTGATTCTACGAGCTCCTCTACTTTAACAAGTGGAACACCTTCAATGGGATCTCCAGAAGACTCTTCTTTTATGACAACAGATGCATTTTCTTCTTTTGGTGCATTCTCAAGGATGGTTGCATTGGTAGTGTGCATCTGAAAAGACAAGACATATATATAACAAAAAAAGAAAAGAAAAAATGAAATTGATATATACTTCTAAATACATGCATATATGCACACATGATTTTCTTTTCTTTTTTTGGGGGGATGTGCATGTGTGCATGCGCATATTTAAGTACATATACATTTACATATTTATGTATGTATACACATGTACATAAACATGTATATGTTTACATATTTATGTTTGAATACATATATGTATAATTTGCAGGATTAAACAAAGCCTGCTTACAGAATCCACATCATCAATAATTATCTATTCAGCAACCATACTATCAAAATTATCATATAAATCTAAACCAATAGCTAAACTAGATAAAAATAGGTCAAGAACCTATCATTTCATATTTTTAAAATTATGAAATTTAATACTGAAAAGAAAAGCCAAAGAGAAAGGTATGCACAAATATAGGAAGCTCCTCAATAACAGAAGTTAAGATTATTACAAAATATGAATTGAGAACTACAAAAACTTTCCTCCAGCATCTCAGACATATACACTTGAGAGAAGGATAAAACGTATTCATGGTAACAAATGTAGAAAAGGTATGAATGAAAAGGAATATCTTCACAATACAAGAGATGTATTTGGCCATTTTCGAATATATCTTCGTCAGAAATATATCTGAAACCAGTCAAATACAGCTATTGTATTGTTCATTCATTCACATTCACACCTTTTCTACAGATACACTTAAATTTATAATAACTGGAGAGAAAGAAGAAGTCTCACCTCTCTGTTCTTAAAGGGAGTTTCAAATTACTTTTACCGCTCAAATACTTCGTTGGTTGCATGTAGGAGCAGTTGTCAAAGTACTTCCATATGGAGTTTGGCTGGCCAGCTGATCCCCCAGGCGTATTTTCCATCTTCTTCAGGTCTCATTGGTGATATGTCCTCAAATGATTAAATTTATTCTTTGCAAGATCTGGAATACGTCAGGTCTTTTAGTTTAGGCTTAGCATACATTTTTAAATATAAGGTCTCGTTCATAATATATAAGAAGTACAGGTATGCTAATAAGTATCATAGATCCATGCATGCACACACCAGGACAGTAAACCTCCACAGGATACATTTTCCCTCAATAATGGTGGTTTCAATGTATTGGCCTTTTACGAAGTGCCAAAAGCCCTCACCAGAGGTTCTAATCTCCATATTTAAGATTGAAAGAAAGACACTACACACAGGCCATATAATACCTATAATATTAATATAGATGTCTAGCACGTTTATTTGCTTCAACCATTAACCTTTATAATAATACGAATAGTTTGGACTGGAAGAAGTGATCTTAACCACCATCACCTTCGTTTTCTCTATATTCTATCCACACAGACTTATTATATACACAAAACTAACATAATAATAAATATCTTTTTTACAAGGCAGAACAAATACCAATCAGGCCTACAGGAGTACATTTAGTACTATTTCTACTACTAATGTTGTCTCTAATTATAGTATTGTGGTCTTAATAGCAATAAAACACTAATAACAATTACAAATAAATACCTGGTGTGAGGTTTTCCATCTCGACGAACTCATATGTATGATAGTATGTGATGGTGGGAATCCGCATTCTTGATATTTTCCTTAAATTCTGGGCATTCGGAGTCCCAGATGCAGGGAAATTCCCTCATTTTCTCGACCAGCGATATTATGCTCCTCTCTGTCCATAATAAAGAGCAGGGCATGTTGATTTTGAGGCGTTTTTTGCGTGAATAAATGCAGGGAAGCGTCTTTGCGAAATTCGGAAGACGCGCTCTTGTAAACAATGATGACGTCACGGATACTCAAATGAACTTCCGTGGAAAAAATAATAAGCACACTCCAATCAGTTTTCTTGAGAACGGATCTGGCAACCAAATATAGTATGAGGAAAGATCAAATCATTACCTTTAAAAATGTGAAGGTTGTTGTACTAGAGAAAAAGCGTGAACAGCCCAAAAAACCTTTCTTTAGAATTGAATTTTTTTTTAAACTCACTGTATCAAGAATATGACTTAAGAGAAAAGGAAACGAGAACCTCAATTCAAACTCGCTTTTCCAAGAATGCATATAACTCCGTCTACCCGTACCATAGGCGTAGGAAGGTACTCTGAAGCAAGGTCTATATAAGTGGACCTTGCTATAAGTACTTATATAGACCTTGCTCTGTAGGGAGCGGGGGGGGGGGGGAGTAGGTTCCCCTAAAAAATAGCATGGGGCACTGGGGGCTGTGTTCCCCCACCGGGGCGTGAAGCTTCTAGAAGCTCCTGGATTTCAGGCGTGGTCTGGCCCGGGGGAAGGGGGGGGGGATTTGCGATCACCACCCGGGCCCCCTGATGTGTAAGGTCAAGAAAAATTACGGGCCCTTTCCGAGAAGGCTGAAGAAGACAATTTTCATAAACTGAAGTATTACAGTCATAACCAGGGCCCCACAATAATCGCTATCTACACTTCAAATTTCACGCAAAGGGATATTGTAGAGAAATATTTTGAAACGGTTTGCAGAGATCAAGGACCTATTGTCTTTAAGCATTAGCCGGGAGTATATAAGTTGACAGTAAAGAATGTTTGATTCAATAAAGTACAAAACCATGTAAAGTGCAAGCATAGTTTCCCTTCGGCATATCTTTCAGTCAATGCAAATATCGACTGAGCGTATTTAAGGTGATTCCTTTAGAAGTGAGTGTAGCCACAATAATAATCTAATCTGTTACATCCTAAATCGGGCGCTTTTGGTTT
>NW_020870859.1:39886-44886 GCF_003789085.1 Penaeus vannamei
GGGGGTGGGGTGGGGTGGGGGGGCTTGTATAGATGTATAGGTGTGTCATTAGGTATATTGCTGTGTAGATATACATTTATGCATATAAGTCGCCATTTTTTTTTTTAATCTCTCTTTCAGACGTTCACTCATTCAGCACACTCACACTACACACATATACTCACACATACACACAGTGCATACACACGCTACACGCTATACACATACACAGGCACACACACGCTGCACACACATATACAACATAATATACACTACACACATACTACACACTGCATACACAAGCGCACACACACATGCAAACACAAACACAAACGTAAACACACACACACACACACACATACACGCACATACACATACAAATACAAACACAAACACACACACACGATAAAGTAGCAAACAAAAGGGCCTTCTAGATGATCCTGTTTTGTTTACAACTCGTTTAGCACAAATTCCCCTCTTGCGCGCAGGCAGCAGCTTCCCCTAGTTTATACAGTTAACTTGGGACAAGATCAAAGTGTAACTCTAACAGATCTTGTGATGCTCGTGTGTCACAAATCACTACGGGTTCGGCGGAAAAGTAACCAGCTAAGGAATTTCACTTGAAGGTCAGCTGCTCACCCGATCCTCATTTCAGGGACGCTCATAAAGATAGTATTTAGGACTCCCAACTCCAGCATGCTTGAATATGTCACCTTTAAGGTAAGTGTGGTCTGGATTAGGTACCATAAAGCAGGGGCAGCAGTATCATACGAGATACAAGGTATGGTGCTATGCATTGATTTTTCGTCCTTATTGCAACATGTCTGCAATGACCTCAGTTTCTGCAACCCGACCCACTTCATCCATTGCAAACCTCGAGGGTTCTCCCAGTTAGGTGAATCTTAACTGCCGGAATTTGAACCACGTGTGCTGTGTAGTGCAGCGGTTAGCGTATTGGTCTAGCAATTTTGCTGACCTATGTTCAATTCCGCTTCTAGAGGATGGTAACCCTGGCCATTCCATGCAAATAGGGGAAGATTTAGAAGCAGATAGAACAGACAGCATGTCACAGCAAAGAATAGCCATTGTAACATTGAATTAAAATTGAATCTTAAAAAAAAAATCTTTATTGTGTAGTCAATTAGCTTTCCGTCAGCAGTTTGGCCACCTTGTAAAGTTTGCTGCAGCTTCAGATTACTGTTCTGCTAGACACCACATATAATGCCTGGGAAATGTATGGCATTGTCCATGTCCCTTGGGTATTGACTCTGTAGATGTGTACTCTAGATTTCGAAATTATTGATATTCCATTGCAATTTGTTTAGATTGGTTGTCATCAATCTATTCCTGAGTCGTCCCCAGTATACCTTCAGTATGTTAACATCTATCTCAGCATCAGACAATTGTGTGGTGATTTTACTGCCTTGAAGATCCCCAGAAACAGTGCTAACATTCTCGTGAAGCCATGATCGCTTTTGGCTTTGAGGAAGTTGCTCTGGCCCGCAAGGTACTGCAGGCGTCTTGGCCTTTGTCTCAAAACCAATAGGGCTGGAACGTTGTGCTCAAACGTGAGATTTCCATTGCTCTTGGGTATTGGTCGACGTTTCTGTTGTGGGGTTTTCATCTTCGGTAACACGGCCAGGTCGTGGTTTGTTTTGATTTGGTCTTTACTTGTAGAGAACCCTTCTTTCATTTTCTTTTCCCACAAGAGTTGAGTGCCCAACAGTTACAGAGATTGTGAGGGAAAATACCCAGTTTAAGTATAGTTGATAATTTATGCACAGACAAGCTTTGTCCATAGTTGGGCCTCTTTAGCCATTGAAACAAAACAGCTATATTAAACACGGCCACTATTTCATGATAATGGAAATCCATGAGCATTTATAACCTAACACAGATACATTGGTTGAGCAAACCGAACCAGACACGACATCCAATCAAAACAAAAATCCAAATGGACAAGTTACTCATAGGCCTACATGACAACACCCACCAAACGGCACGTACAGCAAACAACATATATATCCTTTTATGACCTCGGCAAGGAAGAGGGAGAATGAGAAAATGCCAAAAGTACGAATCGATATAAGAAGACCACTCGCTCTGATGATGGCTGATTGTGCAGGGAATTAAGTGCACAGCCACAATACTTTCTAGGAACATAGTAGCACAAGGAGATTAGCTCTGAAACTAAACTTTACCCATACCCTTTGAGAATCTGCGCAAGCTTTTTATAAACAGCAGATGCTAAACTGCCATGCAATGGTCCCCATGGCATGCCTAGTGCGTGAGGCATGAATATTTATTGCGCGGGAATGTGTTAATGGGATATATATATATATATATATATATATATATATATATATATATATATATATATATATATGTGTGTGTGTGTGTGTGTGTGTGTGTGTGTGTTTGTGTTGTATAAATATATATGAATAAAAAATTATGACGTCGAATTAAACAGATTTTTTAACCTATAGTACCGAATTAAATATATATTTATTTTTCACATATCAATGAAATAGAATCTTTCCATAAAGTGGTCTTGTCTTGACTTTATTCATTATAAGACACTGAACGTGGCTATGGATACATATGTATATATGTATACATGAATATATGTGTGTGTGTGTATGTATGTACAGTCTGTATGAATATATATATATATATATATATATATATATATATATATATATATATATATATATATATATATATGTGTGTGTGTGTGTGTGTGTGTGTGTGTGTGTGTGTGTGTGTGTGTGTCTATATATATATATATAATATATATATATATATATATATATATATATATATATATATATATATATATATATATATATATATATATATATATATATATATATATATATATATATATATATATATATATATATGATCATATGTACTCTATATACATACATTTATATGCCTACACACCTGCATTTTGTTTCAATACGTAATAGAAACAAAATGTATATGCTCGTTATCGCAGCCATTTTCCGTGTGAATGAATGCTTGCCCACCCGTGTGATTGCGTCTAGGTGCGTATCCCAATAATCCTCAGTACGTGAAGTTTATATCAACTGTTGTGAATTACTTTTTTCGAGAAACTTAATTTTGGGGAGATATTTTGTCGAGAATCGATTTTTATCGTTATTATTTTTTTCGAGATAATTTTTTCGTTTTTTCGAGAACCATTTTTTCGTTATTATTTATTTCGAGAACCATTTTTTTAAATTGTTTTACGAGAACCATTTTTTTCATTACTATTTTTTTTTCCTAAAGCCACTCTTTGCGGGTTTTTTTTTCGAGAACCATTTTTTCCGCTATTATTTTTTTCGAGAACTATTTTTTCGTTATTTTTTCTATATACGATTTCTCTATGCTCATACCGGAAATGGCGTTTATTTGCCTTATATATGTGGTCAAATGTCTGCATATATGCATTTGTCCTTTGTATATATGTGTTTTTGTGTATTTACTTTAATGCTCCCTCTCGTGTGCCACAGTCACGTGGTATTAGATCAGCTGATGATGACTCGAAGTTTTTTGTTCTTTTATATACTTTGCTTTGTTTGGCTTTCCTTTGGTTTGTTTGTTGTTGTTTGATTTTGTCTTTGTAGTTTCTTCTTTTTGTTTTTCCTTGCTTTGCTTGGCTTTTTTACTTTTTGGGGGCTTTGACTCTGTTTTGTTTAATTTGTTTTGTTTTGTTTTCCTTGTCTTTTCTTGTTTTTTTTTTTTTGTCTTTTTCTCTATTTTTTTTTCTTTTTTATATATTTTTCTTTTCTTCTCCCCTTGCTTTTCTTTCTCCTGTTTGTTGTTTTCTTTACTCCCCAGTTATTTTTTTCTTTTTATTTTTCCCTTCCTTTTTTCAGTTTTTCTTGTTTTTCTTATTTTCTTTGCCTTGTCTCGTCTCTTTTTCATCTCTTTTCGTTTTTTCTCTTTTTCTTTTTCTTTTTTTATTTCCCTTTCTTGCAAATTTCGAGTACCTTGATGCTGATAAATCTTTGCAAAACAAGCAGGCAAGCAGGGACGAAGGTAAGAAGGCAAGCAGGCAGGTAGGTAAGCAGGTAAGAATGCAAGCAGGCAGGTAGGTAGCAGCAAGCAGTAGCAGGCAAGCAGGTAAGAAGGCAAGCAGGCAGGTAGGTAAGAAGGCAAGCAGGCAGGTAGGTAAGTAGGTAAGAAGGCAAGCAGGGACGAAGGTAAGTAGGCAAGCAGGTAAGGGCAAGCAGGAGGTAGGTAGGTAAGAGGCAAGCAGGGACGAAGGTAAGAAGGCAAGAAGGGACGAAGGTAGAAGGCAAGGGCAAGAAGGCAGGTAGGTAAGGAGGCAAGAAGGGACGAAGGTAAGATGGCAAGCAGGCAAGTTTGTAGGAAGGCAAGCAGACAAGTAGGCAGACAGGCAAGAAGACAAGCACACAGGCAGAGAAGCAGACAGACACACAAGCAGGAAAGAAGACAGGCAAGGAGGCAAACACACAGGCAAACAAGCAGACAGGCAAGCAGGAAGACAAACACACAGGCAAACAAGCAGGCAAACACACAGGCAAGAGGAACCTCTCAAGCAGGCAAGCAGACTAAAAGACGAGACGACGATCCCGCTGCCTTTGGAACTGCTTGTCTTCATGACCGCCACCCCCCCCCCCCTTCTTCTTCCTTCTCTAACCCCTTTTTTATCAGCCTATGTCTCTCTCCCTTTTCTTTTCTTCCCTGTCTACGTTTCTTCTTTTCCTTCTTTATTCGTGTCTTTATTTCTTATTTACTTATGCATGTATTTTATTTATTTTATTTGTTTTCTTCTCTTTTTTCCCTATTTCCTTCCTTTCTTCCTGTCTTTCCTCCTTTTTTTCTTTCTTTCTCTTTTTCCTTACGCTCCTTCCTACTTACCCTACCTCCCTCCATTCCTACTCTCCCTCCCTTCCTTCTTCCTTCCCTCCTTCACCCACCTTCCACCTCCCTCCTGCTTCCTTCCCTACCCTCCTCCTTCTGCGCCCTCCTTCCCTTTCCTCTTAGCC
>NW_020870859.1:49886-52386 GCF_003789085.1 Penaeus vannamei
ATATAATAAATAGCCAAAAAAATAATAGAAAATGGAAATTAAATAAAGAGGAAAGAGAAAGAATGAAAAAATAACGAGTTTTATATAGACAATAAAAGTTTTTAGACAATAAAAAGATGAATTGATAAGGCACATAACAGACATTTTTTAGATCATTTCCAAAAGATTCTGCTAGCCTCACACCCAAAAAAAAGAAACAAGAAATTAGAAAATAAAGAGTAAAGTGTAAAGAGGGAGAGTTTGTATAACTTGAGAGGATATTAAGAGAAGTCAAAGATGAAGGTCATGCAGTTTTGTCATGTGTGATGGCGAGCAGGTGGGCGCCATGGTGAGATGTTTTCATGGTAAGAATATTGTAAGAATTTATGTCCATTTTAATCGAGCATCGTGTTATATATTTTGGTTTGTTTGTTTTTGTTTTGTGTTATCTTCGTCTTGTGAGAATTGCCATTCTAATCGAGCATCGTATTATATATATATATATATATATATATATTATATATATATAATATATATATATATATATATACACACACACACACACACACACACACACACACACACACACACACACACACACACATATATATATATATATATATATATATATATATATATATATATATATATATATATATATATATATATTCTTTCTTCTTCTTTTCTTCTTTCTTTTTTCATTTTTTTTCTTCTTCTTTTCTTTTCGTTTCTTTTTTTTCTCTCGTCTTGTGAGAATTGGGCGTCCTGTATAGCGAGTGGGCGTGGCTTGAGACCAGATAGGAATGATGTCATTTGTTACCTATTGCGCATGACGTCATCGACCACCCATTATTTACAGGCTTGCGACTACTGGGAAAAAAAATTGGACAAAATTGTAATTTACAAAAGAAATGAGTAGAATGAAATAAAGAAATGAAATAAAATATATTATATTAATTCCATCAATATGTGGCTCATTATATTTCAGTTTATTGATCAAGAGAAAAGATAATTACAATGATGATTATGATGATGATGATAATGATAATGATAATAGTAATAATAATAATGATAGCGACAATGTAATATAATAATCATAAAATTAATGATAATGGTAAGATTAATAATAATAACAATGATGATGATGATAATATTAATGATAATAATAATGAAGATAAAAATTATGATAATAACAATAACAACAGCAGTAATTATGCTAACAACAATAACGATAATGAAAATAATGATAATAATAATAACTCTAATAATTCCGATAATGATAATAACAACAACGATAACAATAACAATAAAAATACATAACTCTTGAGATCCCTTTTTCCTCTTATCAGTCTTATCAGTAACAACCAAGAGATAAGACCGCCGTATGACCCTGGCCTGGCTCCCGTGACCTCGTTGACCTTTTTTCGCTGTATCTGTCAAGGGTTTTGTGACCTTATGATGGTGGTGGTGGCCGTCGAAGTGTTGTTATTGTTGTTGTTGTGATGAGTGTGGGGTTGTTATTAATTTTTTTTTTTACTTTTTTGTGATTTATCTTTATTTTTGTTTTAATGGCTGTTGTTTTTATTATTGTTGTTGTTGTTATTATTATTATTATTATTATTATTATTGTTATTATTATTTTTTATTTTTATTGTTATTATTGTTGCTTTTTATTATTATTATTATTATTATTATTATTATTATTATTATTATTATACTATTATTTTTATTACAGTTATTACTGATATCATATTTATCATCGTCTCTTAATTATTATCATTATCATTATTATCATCTTTGTTATTATTATCATAATTATTCTTATCGTTATTATTAATATTTTTATCATTACTCTTATTATGACAATTAATATTATTGTTGTTATTATCAATATTATTCTTATTGCTATCATTACTGTCAATATTATTGCTGTTATTAATATTATCATCATTATTATCATTATTTTAATCATCATCATTATCATTAGTAATATTAGTACTTTTTATTATTATTATATTTATTTATGTTATTATATTTATTATATTATTATATATTAGTTTGTTTTTTGTTCACATCGCGAGAGTTATTTTTAAATATTGCTCGAAATATGTATGCAAATGACCTGTGTTTTTTTTTTTTTCTTGTTTTTTTTTTTACGAGTGTGGAGAAGCCCGTTAAGTTTTCTTTGTGTGTTTGTTTGTTTGGTCATTTGTCTATATTGAGTTTATTGCCAATTATGAGGTTATGATTATATTATAAATTCGGGTTAATGGACGCAAAATGATTGGAAAGTCACTAAATCACAAATAATTCTAATAATGATGATAATGATGATGATAATGATGATGATGATGATGATGATAAGGACAACATTGATACGGGTAATTATGTTGATAATGATATTCATGACAACGACAATGAAAATAATAATAATAATAATTATTATTATTATCATTATTGTCATTATTATAGTAATGGTAATAGTAATAATAATGATACTAATGATGATGATGATGATGAT
>NW_020870859.1:77112-79612 GCF_003789085.1 Penaeus vannamei
CTCTTTGAAGGAGTTAGAATGAATTGAAATGATGCACAAAAATAAAATACTGGGGACAGATTCTCTCTTGCAATCAGAAGCCAGAGTCAAATTGGAAGAAGCAGATGCCAGCAACAATGACCCTAACAATGTTGCAAGCTATAGTAAAGAAGGAGTTGAATGGCATTACTCTCCCTTTTCTTCTACCCCAGAAATTTCCTTTGGACAACCAGAAGCAAATAGAATTAACACTCATTTAGGATGTGTGAAGTCAGAATCAGAATATGTCTGCAGCATTTGTGGGCTAGAAACTGGCACTGCTTCTCGTCTGAGGAGGCACTCAAGAATCCATATCAAAGAGAAAACACATCATGCTTGTATGCCCATTGATGGGACATTGCACAAATATGAAAACTGTTTTTCCAAATTTACACAAAAGTCATCTTTGAGGTATCATAAGAAACTTCATAATAGAATAAAGGAATTTAAATTTGAGGAATGTCCTACAGCCAACATTAACCATCCTCAGCTGGTAGACCACACTATAAAACACACTGGGGATAAGATATACCATGGTCAGGAATGTGGAGAAGGGTTTGCCACAGCGACAAGGCTTAGTTACCACCAGGTGACCCATACTGCAGAAAGGTCTTCCCAGGGTCAAGTTTGTGGAGAAACATTGCAAGAAAAGACGGCTCTCATAACCCAAAATTCTGTCCATCTTACCCGTGGGCCTTATATGTGCAATATGTGTGGAGAGATGTTTCCCAGGATAAATAGTCTTACACTTCATCAAAGAGTTCATCAAACAGATAGCACTTATAGCTATGTTCCTCAAAATGGCAAACCAGTCAAGGAAACTATTCAGGAAAATAGAAAGAAATCACCTCTGCCATTTTCCTTTACACCTGATATTGTATTTAAGGATACAGACACACAAAATGAAAATAAGCCTCCAGTAAGGGAAGGAAACTCAATTCAGGCAGAGAAACATGATGGAAATGATTTGAATAGAAGAAATGTTAATTTGCTAAACTTCCAGGAAGACCTCCCCATTTCAAGTACAACAGATACCATGGCCAGCTTTAAAGTGCAAGGAGAGAAGTATACATTTGCTGGGAATGTCTTGAATATTCCCCATCCCGACATTGTACAGGAGGCATTAGCAACTGGGACGCTACTTGAGAGCCAGGGAGAAGATGGACAAATTTATCTAATTGTTCTTCCCAGAACTATTGCAGAGCAAGACTACACACGTGTTACTTTGCCTGCAAAAATAACTTCAGTAACAGCACCGGTTATGACATCAGAGATAAATTCAGTTTCACCACAGAATCAAGGTACTGAGGAAAATACTTGTAATTTGCTAATGTGGGATAATGAATTAGATATTGCAGAAGTTTCTTTCAAACCAGATTCTGAGGTAGTGAAGTCTGAACAGAGTAAGAACAAAGAATATGCAGAAGAGGATTCATCTTCAAAAGAAACTGGATCACATGCCTGTAGTAAGAAGTTTGGATCTACCAGAGTCAAACAAAAGGAAAAATCTAAAGAGAAAAAGGTATATACATACGAATGTAAAAGCTGTGGGAAAAAATGCAAGAATTCCTCAAGCTATGTTATACACATGAGGACACACACGGGTGAAAGGCCATATTACTGCGGTTATTGTGGTGTGGGCTTCAAACAGGTAACGCACTTAAAAAGTCACATTCGCATTCATACAGGAGAGAAACCATACAAATGTAACCAGTGTGATGCTGCCTTTCACCAGAGTTCTCAATTGCATGCTCATTTTAAAGCTTGGCATGTAAGAAAACATGAGAGAATGAAAGAGAAGGACAAAGTCAGAGGCAGTATTAGGAATTTTTATTGCAAGATATGTGATAAGACATTTGTTAATTCATGTTTTAAAAAGCAACATATGAAAACACATATAGATGAATTGCAATATGTGTGTAACAAATGTGAAGCTACATTTAAAACAAAAAGTAGATTGCAGAGACATGAGAAGTTGCACATACATGATAGTTTTAAGATCTGTGAAATATGTGGACTTCATTTCAAGGATGTAAGTTCTCTGAATCACCACAGATTTACAATACATGAATTACCCAAAGGGGAATCAGAGGAAATTAGATTTCCTGATGAAAAGAAACTGAGTGAAAGAAATGGAACTGAAATTTCAAATGATGGTGATTCCAGTGGTTCCCTTGCAAATGTTAATCACACAAGTATGGTAGGTAAAGAACAGTGGGGATTAAAAACACAAACCTATATCATCAAGAAATCCTCAAAAAATGTTCAGATCCATTCTTGCAAAATATGTCAGAAAACATTTAAACAGAAGACAAATCTAAATACTCATATGAGAGTACATACAGATGAAAGGCCATACAAGTGTGAAGATTGTGGTAGTGCTTTTCACCAGATATCTCATCTTAAAGATCATGCTAAGATACATTCAGGTGAGAAGCCCTTCAAGTGCAGTGTGTGTTTGGCTTTGTTTGTTCAGTCTTCA
>NW_020870859.1:89612-92112 GCF_003789085.1 Penaeus vannamei
CTTATAGCTTGTAGTTCTATTTCATAAACAAAGGTAAGAAAAAATGGAAGGCTGTCCCATCTGCAATTTCATCCACCACAGCCATTGTGTAATATCATTTGATCTGCAGTCATTAGGTTAGTTAATAGCTGATTGAACCATTATTCTTCACTTGAATTAAAAACTTCACATATCAGAAGAGCAGATTTTTTGATGGTTTGATGTCTCAAAACAGATAAATTTACCCTTTTCTAATTGGAAAAACATTTTTTTAGTTTTTTGCTCCCATATGGTACAAGGTAAACTTTGCCTGTAATGAAAAGGACAAAATTTAAGATTGGGTTAATTAAGAGGACTGTCCCGGGGAATGACCATTTTTCCCTACTCATTTCATCATGAAAAAGTTCTGTTGGAGATAACTCATTAATTTTTTTGCATAATATAGAGCATAGAATTGCGCTTCGTCTCATGTATAATTTTGACCTCGCACCCCCATAGCCCAAAAGTTGAAAAAATCTACTTTTTTTTTTTTTACCTCTTTGTTACATCATCACTCCCACAGCCATTTCCTGGACAATCTAAAAAAAAATTAATGTTTTAGATCTATCCAAGCCAAAGGCCATGTAATAGCCTGATTTTTAAATTTCTTTTCTTTTTGGTGGGGGACTGGTTGACATTTTTTTAGTATTTTTGATCTGTTTTGAGCATTAAGAAATTTATATTTTTTTATTAAGGCCAAAATTTAAAAATCTGGCTATTACATGGCCTCAGGGCTCTGAGGCTCTAGCGAAAGCAACAGACTGCATTCTAGTTATAAAGTCCTAGCATGAATACAACATGGTGGTTCAATTTTGAGAATTTAAAAGCATATGAATTTAGAACATGGAAGTTGAGAACTTACTGGAGTTGTTGAATTTTTCCCATGCTCCATACAATGGGGGGATGGGGGGGGGGAGATGGTCACTGGGTGTTTATAATTTTCAAGGAGGATCATATGTAGGTAAATACACACACACAAAGTTAAAAAAATATTAATCATCCTCATTCAGTAGGACTACATCAACTTTTATATCTAAAAGAATGAAATATAATAATCCCTACAAACTGTTTTCTTCAATAATTGTCAATAGTAACATTGCAATGGGAAACGAGTGTAGAGTTGTTGATTAGCCATTTGCATTATCTTTACTAAGTAGTGCATAAAATCATGCAGATGCCTAGGTGCGGTTGGATATTTGCGAATTTATGGTACCTAAGACCTACAGTAACATCTAAACGTAATTTTTTTTTTTTTTTTTTTTTGGGAACACAAAACATGAGATAGCTTTTTCAACTCTAGACGAAGACTGCGCATACAAACGAGCTCAAATTCTCAAATAGTTTTTATTTCAGAGTGATTATTACTGTGTATTATCATCTTCAGTATGAAATAACTAGTATCTCGCTTATACATCCAAAGTTAAAAAATCTGACTTTTAGGTACCCTTTGTCTTGAATTGCCCTTTACAGCGGTAATGACCAATTTCAAATCAAATCAAATTTACCGATGCTGTAATATACCGACCGCTAAGCGGTTACAAAACTTTTTAGATGTATTTCACAAAATATTTTGTCATAAATCACTGTGATCTAATTTTTTTCTGATATTGGTATAAAAGTGTTCTTTGAATATTCACGAACTCATATCTGTGTGCAATGTCATAATCAAATGTCGTATGCAAGATTGCAACAAGCAAAAGTCCACATATGTGTACCTGGGCGCTCATTAACTACATACCTCCCTAGGTGTGTAGCGGGTCTCGCGTCGACTGCAAGAGAACTAGCCACAGCTGGGCTTTAATACTCGTTTGGTAGTTTCCTCATCCATGTACCTATACTATACGCTAGCTAACTCAATTTGACCCCCCTCTCCCCATCTTAGTAGTTAACTGAGCCATTATTCTTCACATCAGAAGAGCGATTTTTTTTATGGTTTGATGTCTCAAAACATATAAATTTACCCTTTTCCAATAGAAATACATTTTTTCAGTTTCATGCTGCCATATGATGCAAATTAAACTTTGCCTTTAATGAAAAGGACAAAATTTAAGATTCTTTATATTTGTGGCATTTCCTTGGTATGTTGATAATAAGAAAGTTGTTCAACACACTTATACTGTGGTATATATTTAAATAGTAGCCTCAGGTAGGGAAAATCTAAAGACATTTACACTTTTATAAAGATAGGAAATAAAACTATACTTGCTTATGCATGAAATAATGTCAGTATTGAAGAAAATAGATCATGACAAATTCCAGCAGGTTAGTTAAAATATTCATAGATACGGCCATACATATACACAAATTAATGCATATCTTCAGTCTACTGGATAGATTGATAGATAAATGTATCTATAAGGTAGATATTATTTCTGTGTATAGGCATATATATATATATATATATATATATATATATATATATATATGTATATATATAGTAGTATATATATATGTATATATATATATAAATATATATGTATTA